>APFE030870418.1:43004-69933 GCA_000404065.3 Pinus taeda | reverse complement strand
AGTTAGCCATCTTATTATTAGTCAAAATCAATAACCCTTTGAGAGAGCCCTCTCAGGCTAAGGAGGCTAAGCCTTAGTCAAAAGATTGGTTTGAAACAGTTACTTAGAGTCAACCTGATTAGCAGCCTATCAGGACCTGATTTTGAGATAACAGTTGGATTCTCTAATCAATCTTCTTTCCAGGAGGCTTTCTCTCTCTTTTTGACAGAGATCTCTATATTCTTTGTTCATAGCAATTGCTCTGCTCTTGCAAGGTTTCCCTTGATACTCATATTTGTAGGGAAATTCTACACAGTGTTGTTTTCTATGCCAAAACACATTTGGTTTTTCAGCACAACATTCTTTTTCTATCTGTGATATCAGACTTGTGATCCTTTGTTTAATTATATGAGTCTGAAGATAGTCTCCTATCTTTATGGTGGTCTCTAGCTCCTTGAGCTCTTCAATTTTATTTTTTCCTTTTTCGATCCGCTGCATTGCTTGTACCATAGTAGACACTCTGGGAGTAGAGACAAAGCGTAACTCGATTGTTTGTAATTTTCCATCTGAGCTTGGTACATATATAAAATAACCAGCCTTGCCATTTTCCAATTTGTCTGATCCATGTGGCTCTACAATTGCTAAAAGTACATTCCCCGAGATAAAGTCAATAGGAATGTCTGCAACAGAAAATTTTAATTTGATGCAATTCTCTTTAAAGAAAATAGAGATCGGAGGGACTTCATAAATCTTATATTTGTTTCCTAACCCAATCAATTATTTAAAGAATTTTACCTAGTACTTTACAGGTACTATTTTTGAGTTCAGAATATTGACATCTACCCCAAAGTCAATAAGTGTTCTTAGGGAAAACATTTCACCATTTATACAGATATCTAGCATAACAAGATGTTGTTGATACTAGATAGCCATTACTCTCATGTCGATGAAACCTATAGTATCATCCTTTTTTCCTTCAAATATTTCAATATTTGGGTTAGTGTAGTATTCATCATATGCATCCTCATTTTCTTCCCTTTTTCTACCTCAAAGACCTGTGCTTTTAGAGAGACAACCTCTTTTTTGAGATGATGAATCTCTTGGTTGACTTCTCCTAATGTTAGGGTTCTTGTCTTATATTGTTGTTGGCTTCTTTGGAAAGACCTTGTAATTCTTTCAAATGAGGCATCAATGAATAATGCCTTTGGTTCAGTTCTAGAGGTATTCTTGCTACTGCTCCCTTGATTTTTGTGCATTGTGCTTAGAAACATTTCTAGTAACTTTTCCTTCTTCTCTCCTTCTCCTAATGTTTTGATCTGGGAAAGTAGCTTTTTTTTTGCATTTTCCATGGTTTGTGCCATGAGAACTTTCTCCTTTAGCTAAGAAACATGGTCTTCATCAGATGTGTTTTGTGATTTAGTGCTTGATTCACACTGACAGTTGTCTAAATAAGTGCAGTCACATTCATTCATGTGCATGTTTAATTCCTCATCAGAGCATTCTGAAGAAGAACTTTAAGAGGATTCAGATGTTGAACAGAGTTGTCGTTGTTGTATTTGTTCTTTAAATGAGATGTTTGGACAATTTTCAGATTTGTGATTCTTAGAACCACATTTATAACACAGGATTGGCACCACACCTTCTGTTTTTACTGACCTTTTCTTCTTTGCAGCTTCAAAGGATTTCTTTCCTCTGTTTCTCTTAGATTCTTCTAATAAAGGACATCGATCGGAGGTATGTCCAGGTTGGTCACAAAGCCAACAAGTCAATTTATTCCACTGATCTTTCTTCTGCGTCTGCAGATGAATATCCTTGGGTTCATAGTAATGTGTTTTTGGCACATGTTTATGGTATCCTTTCTTGGTCCCTTTTCTTTTCTTCTTTTGATATTTTTTGTATTCTTGTCTTTTAACTTTCTTGGCCTTCTTTTTAGCTTTTCTTCTTTTTACTATGGGGTCATCTATAGTAAGACCATACTTGTTACAGATGGATTTGTTGTTTGGTAATCTTGACATCTTCTGCAGAGATTTATTAACTTTCATACTAGTGCATAAATTTACCAGAACTTTTGTTATGATGCTCTATATTTCTCCCTAAGTATAGGATTCAAAAGGTAACTGAAAAGCATCTTGTTGTCTTAGATAATTGACAAATTTTGAAGGCAATTTTGCTAAGCAGATTTGTTTCCACAAGAGAATTTTTGTATCTTTAACCTCATATATTCTTTGAATTCGGTCTCTATGAAAATCTTCATAATGAGACATTTTATTACATTTAATATTCATGAGAATTATCTCATGCTTATTAGCAAGTTCAACTTCTCCTCCACACCAATGTTCTAAATAAATGAAGTTAGTGCCCCAATCATATTGCTTTATGGAGCTCCATCAGAATTATGAATCATATCTCCCGCTTCATCTTTCAAGATCTCATTTTCCATTTTTGCCACTATTGCTGGTGATGACTCTGTTTCCCACCACTCAACAAAGTTTCAGTAAAGCACTACAAAATATATTTACAAGCTTCTATTTCATTTTTCCCCTTAGGCACATGAGCTTGTATTCTGTAAACATAAGATCTATCATTTATCGAATCTGAGCAACACTCAAATTGTCAATGTTCCATTCTCTGTGTGATTCAGGATGGAAGTTACGTGTTTCTGGAAGTTTCCTTTTTCCACTGAGATCAGGTGTTGGATACCTGGTATATTGACTTTAGAGAGGCTCATAGATAGGTAACAGATGTGGTTCTGAGCTTTCAGGTTTCTCTACTTCTTTAAACAGTGAGGAGATAGTCATTAGCTCAGATTTTTCTTCGGCCATTTCTTTAGGGAAGAGAGAAGGAAATCTATCAACATGTTTAATAGGATGCTAAATATTTACAGATCTCTTGAATAGCGAAGAAACAGGAATTGGTTTGTCTTTAGGGGCTATATGAAGTTTATCAAATTTTTCAAATAGTTCTTTAATAGATTCCTAAGTAGATTGTTTTCCCATATCTACTTTCCTTTCAACATCTTCTATAATCCTTGTTAAGGATTATTTAACAAAACATTTCAATGCAATAGTGGAATAGTTCGCATCATTCATAGTTATGTTAATACTATTTGCAAAGACTTGTATACTATCAAGATCTTTTTTTTCTTCAATAGACTTTGCACAATTCATTTCTAGCCCTTTAACTACTGTATTTATCCAATTTATCTGTTCATTGAATTTCTATATCCTACCATCAATGCCAAGGGCATTGTCATCTTTTATGACCAACGAAATGGCTTTAGCACTGTTATGTGCTTCTCCTAATAAAATGCCTTTGTAAGGAGGGAAGGTGGTAGGAGTTTCAATTTTACTGCCATCTATGGCAATCCAAGAATGTTTTGTCGAGGATGATTCAACATCTGCCATTTGTACATCTGTATTTTCTTGCTTCCTCTTCCATTCATAAAAAGACAACCAAACGTTGTTCTTTTGCATGTATGTTTTCCATTCATGGGATAATCTGATTTTTTCTAGGTATGGAGTGGTAAGGTCAAAACTTTCAGCCTCAAGATGAGTGTATAAATCCCAATTAAGCATATTTTTCATCCAATGATGATCAGTTGTATGATTCCTACATCCTTCCATAACCGAAAATAACTTGTGAATTTCTGGTTTTGACGGCTTCTTACAATCAGAAGGTACAAAGTTGTCAAATCTGGATTGAGGGATTATCTCATCAAGTTGTTCCAGATATCCTAGACCATAGCGAGGCATACTAGTAGGACACATTTTGCTAAACATGTCTTTGAGGTGGGGGTCTTCATTTCCAAAGATAGAAGCTCATGAATCACTAATACATGATCAGTATCATGAGGGAATGGTATTTTAGAACACTTAGGATTTGGACACAAAGTGACAGAAGTTGTAGGAGGAGATACTCCTGTCCTTGGATGGTGGTTCTGATGTATGACAGAATCAGCAAGGCTACTGAGATTTGCTTTTGATTGTAGCTCGGGAAAATGACTTGCAGGGATGAAAAATTTACAATCTAGGCATATTCAAATAGATCTATATGCGGGAAATTTACATATGGTGTAAAAGAACTGGTAGTATCTACTACATGTGGATCAATACACATGGATGACGCTTTGCAAGCTAAATCGATTCTTTTGCGATCTATTGTAGATATCCTAGGAAAGGACACTACATCAGATGATGGTCCTTCTTGTATATCAACAGAAGTAATCTTTTGCATTGTTGGAGGTTTTGGGTTATCAACAACCTAATGTTCTGGGAAACTTAGGTCTTCCCATTTAATAATCTGATGTTCTAACTTTTGACTCTGGGTATCTGTTAGAACAACAACTCTAGATTTGGATTCTTTGTTGGGAGCATGGAGAACTGCAGGATAGAGGGTATTTGTGCGTCTAAAATAACCACGAGTTTGAATGGCAATATTATTTCTCTTTTTCTTCATATCAAACCCTATTGTTTGAATCTGTAGTTGTAAAATATCCTTGGTGTGCTCATCAAATGTATATATAGAAAAATTGGGATAACGATCAAAGTATACTAGTCTATTTGATAATGGAGCAACCATTCCTCCTATCAACGAATCCGAATACATGTTATGTGTAAGATATCTAACTATGGAAAGAACAAAAGTATTCAATCCTCTATGGACTAAGGGATTGATCCCTACCCTTATGCACCCCAAATGCAAATATTTGGTTCCCAGTCTTTCAGCTTCAGCCTGAAGTTTCTTAGTGTCAAGAAGAGAAAGTTTTTGTATAGAATCTGAGTTCTCTTGTATTTGACTAATACTTTCTTTGATAGATATTCTAGTTACAGCTTTAAGATGGAACATAGATAACTCAACATATACTTCTGACGAGGAGATACTAGGAAGACACCACGTAGGTGTAGGATGAATTTAAAAATATTCAAGTTCTACAGAATTTATAACCCTTTTAGATGATGAAGCAAACATATCTCTTAATGGGTTTTCTTCAGCTTGTTCTTCAACTTCGAGCTCTCTAAAAGAAACTGATCTTCTAGAATTATACATTTTAGAGACTAATAGATTTTGAGTACTAACCGTAATGCACAAGTTCTTTAACTATACTAAAAAATCTTCCACAGTGTAATAATGATGTCTAGTCACAAGACTGAATGTGACCAGTTTTCTCGTGGGATTTTCTGTTTAAAAGAATCCACTATGTAAAATTTATTTATAGTACATTGTTTTCTGTGGGATTTGTTCAAATCTTCCACAATGTAACCTAGTACGAAGATTCTTTGGTCACGAGACTCGGAGCACTTCTCTAACTTTTGGTGAGATTTGAGCCACATCTCTTCAATTGGTGAAAGATAGTACTGAATCTGTTTGCCTGACTGTCGGATGTTTCTCCCCTCATTTTCCTATATAAGGAAGGATTAAGGCTCATTCTAGGGCATTCAGAGTGTGAGTGTGATTTTGGTTATGTTTTTAAGTTTTTGAGTCTGAGGAGGAAGTTCTTGCTTCCATCTCTTTAGAGTCGGATCTAAGAAGCTTGTGCATCAGAGTGAGAGCTCTGGTGAGAAACTAAAGTGGCCAAATTCTTAGGTTTTTGAATTCTGTGTGTTTTCATAAGAATTCAAGTACTAAGATAGAGTCTGTGAAAGGTTAGGAAGCCTTCAGATAGCTTCTTGCCTGACAAGTCGCAACATCTAATAAATGCCTAAATAGTTTATCTCTAGAAAAGAGCTTCAGAATTTCTCTTTGAGTTTGTAAAGAAACTTCTGCATAAATATATGACTATCCATTTTCTGAGCATGATACATTCCGCTCGAGTACATTTTTCATTTTCGCATGTGTTAAAACTGTCTATTGAGTTAGTATTTGTGAGACAAGAGGTTCGCTTGAGGTTCGTCGGAGGTTCTCCGAGGTCTGAGGAACACCAGTCTGTTAAAGGCAGGAGGTCATGTGAAGGAAGCTAGAGAGTGAAAGTCCAGAAGTTCGTGTATGGGTTCATGTAAAGGTCTGTGTATTGATCACAGAGAAGATACTCAATGAGAGTAAGCTTCACGTCTGAATCCCCTACAACAAATTGGTATTAGAGCGAGTAACGTTTGTTTCATTACATTAGTACTCAAAATCTATAAGTCTCTAAAATGGATAATTCTAGAAGATTAGTTTCTTTCAGAGAGCTTGAAGCTGAAGAACAAGTTGAAGAAAACCCATTAAGAGATATGTTTGCTTCATCATCTAAAAGGGTTATAAATTCTGCAGAACTTGAAAATTTTGAAAGTCAGCCTGCACCTAAGTGGTGTCTATCCAGTATCTCCTCATCAAAAGTATATGTTGACTTACATATGTTCCATCTTAAAGCTGTAACTAGAATATCTATCAAAGAAAGTATTAGTCAAATACAAGAGAACTCAGATTTTGTACAAACACTTTCTGTTCATGACACTAAGAAACTTCAGGCTGAAGCTAAAAGACTAGGAACCAAATATTTGCATCTGGTGTGCATAAGGGTAGGGATCAATCCCTTAGTCCATAGAGGACTGAATACTTTTGTTCTTACCACAGTCAGAGATCTGACACATAAAAAGTATTTGGATTCATTGATAGGAGGAATGGTTGCTCCATTATCAAATGGACCAGTATACTTTGATTGTTATCCCAACTTTTCTATATATACATTTTATGAGCACATCAAGGATATTTTACAACTACAGATTCAAAAAACAGGGTTTGATATGAAGAAAAAGAGAAATAATATTTCCATTCAAACTCATGGTTGTTTTAGACACACAAATACCCTCTATCCTACAGTTCTCCATGCTCCCAGCAAAGAATCCAAAGCTAGTGTGGTTGTTCTAAAAGATACCCAAAATCAAAAGTTAGAACATCATATTTTTAAATGGGAAGACCTAAGTTTCCCAGAACATTAGGTTGTTGATAACCCAAAACCTCCAACAATGAAAAATATTACTTTTTTTGATATACAAGAAGGACCATCATTTGTTGTAGTGTCCTTTCCTAGAAGATCTTCAATAGATCACAGAAGAATCGATTTAGCTTGCAAAGCATCATCCATGTATATTGATCCACAAGTAGTAGTTATTACTAGTTCTTTTACACCATCTGTAAATTTCCCGCATATAGATCTATTTGAATATGCCCAGATTGTAAATTTTTCATCCCTGCAAGTCTTTTTCCCAAGATGCAATCAAAAGATAAATCTCAGTAGACTTTCTGATTCTGTCATACATCAGAATCACCATCCAAGGACAGGAGTATCTCCTCTTACAACTTCTGTCACTCCGTGTCCAAATCCTAAGTGTTCTGAAATATCGTTCCCTCATGATACTAATCATGTATTAATGATTCATGAGCTTCCATCTTTGGAAAATGAAGACCCTCACCTCAAAGACATGTTTAGAAAAATGCTTCCTGCTGGTATGCCTCGATATGGTCTAAGATATCTGGAACAACTTGATGAGATAATCCCTCAATCCAGATTTGACAACTTTGTGCCGTTTGATTGTAAGAAGCCGTCAAAACCAGAAATGCACAAGTTCTTTTCGGTTATGAAAGGATGTAGGAAACATATAATTGATTATCAATGGATGAAAAATATGCTTAATTGGGATTTATACACTCATCTTGAGGCAAAAAGTTTTGACCTTACCACTCCATACCCAGAAAAAATTAGATTATCCCATGAATGGAAAACATACATGCAAAAGAACAACGTTTGGTTGTCTTTTTATGAATGGAAGAGGAAGCAAGAAAATACATATGTACAAATGGAAGATGTTGAATCATCCTCAGCAAAACATTCTTGGACTGCCATAGATGGCAGTAAAATTGAAACTTCTACCAGCTTCCCTCCTCACAAAGGCATTGTATTAGGAGAATCACATAACAATGCTAAAGCCATTTCGTTGGTAATAAAAAATGACAGTGCCCTTGGCATTGATGGTAGGATACAGAAAGCCAGTGAATATATAAATTGGACAAATACAACAGTTAAAGGGCTAGAAATGAATTGTGCAAAGTCTATTGAAGTTAAAAAATATTTTGATAGTATACAAGTCTCTGTAAATAGTATTAACAAAACTTTGAATGATGTGAACTATTCCACTACTGTACTGAAAGGTTTTGTTAAAGAATCCTTAACAAGGATAAAAGATGTTGAAAGGAAAGTAGATATGGGAAAACAATATACTCAGGAATCTATTGAAGAACTGTCTGAAAATTTTGATAAACTTCATATAGCTCCCAAAGACAAACCGATTCCTGTTTCTTCTCTATTCAATAGATCTGTAAATATTTAGCATCCTGTTAAGCCTGTTGATAGATTTCCTTCTCTCTTCCCTAAAGAAATGGCTGAAGAAAAATCCGAGTGAATGACTTTCTCCTCACAGTTTAAGGAAGTAGAGCAAGCTTCGTGTCTGAAGAATTTGCTACAGGGGATTCAGACACGAAGCTTGCTCTCGTTGAGTCTCTTCTCTATGATCAATACACAAACCTTTACATGAACCCATACACGAACCTCTGGACTTTCACACTATAGCATCCTTGACATGGCCTCCTACCTTTAATGGACTAGTGTTCCTCAGACCTTGGAGAACCTCTAGCGATCCTCAAGCAAACCTCTTGCCTCACAGATACTACCTCAACTGATAGTTTTAACACATGTGGAAATGAAAAATGTACTCAAGCGGAATGTATCATGCTTAGAAAATGGATACTCATATATTTATGCAGAAGTTTCTTTACAAATTCAGGGAGAAATCCTGAAGCTCTTTTCTAGAGATAGATTGTTTAGGCATTTATCAAATGTTGCGACTTCAAGAAAGAAGCTATCTGAAGGCTTCCTAGCCTTTCACAGACTCTGTCTTAGAACTTGAATTCTTACGAAAAAACACAGACTTCAAAAACATAAGAATATGGCCACTTTAGGTTCTCACTCTGATGCGCAGGCTTCTCAGATCTGATTCTAAAGAGATGGAAGCAAGAACTTCCTCCTCGGACTCAAAAACTCAAACCATAACCAAAATCACACTCACACTCTGAATGCCCCAAAATGAGCCTTACTCCTTCCTTATATAGGAAAATGAGGGGACAAACATCCAACAGTCAGGTAGACAAATTCAGTACTATCTTTCCTCAATCAACGAGTTGTGGCTCAAAGCTCACCAAAAGTTGGAGAAGTGCTCCGAGTCTCGTGGCTGAAGAATATTCGTACTAGGTTACACTATGGAAGATTTGAACAAATCCCACAGAAAACATTGTACTGTAAATAACTTTTACATAGAGGATGCTTTTAAATTAAAAAGCCCACAAGAAAATTGCTCACATTCAGTCTCGTGACTAGACATCATTATTGCACTGTGGAAGGTTTAAGGACAAGCCCATGAGAACCATTAGTCCCCCAAGGGTGTGGCCCCTGGAAATATTATATGAGAATATCTACAAGAATCTCGAGCCTTTGTATAAATTATTCGTACAATCATAGGATTTCTTAAGACGATTTGGTTGTTTAATGTTAGTCATGACTAACCATTCATGGTGTCTTTTCATAAAGTACCCAAGAATTTGACTGTCTTGATAATTATTGAGATCTCCACCAGGTTTACATGGAGAATGCCAACATTCAGTTAAAAATCCACAAGTGTCACATTCATATTGAAAGTCACGCTGGAAGAAAAGAGGATCCATAGCAGTCTTGTTGAGGCTGAAATCGTTCCACCATTGTTGAAGCCATTCACATTTCCATTGTCTTTGTGTGGTCCTTGTGCCCCAAATTTTACTCTTGTGTAGTGAGTTTCATTTTTTCCATCTACATTCATGATGTCCCACCACAACTTTTTGTAGTCTGAAAAGTTGTAAATGGTATCCGGGAAGATAATGCTCTGATTACCCTGTGGCCACATTTCTAGTGTGTCATACCATCCCAGCCATCTAGTCTGATTTATGGCAAGATATTTGTTGAAGATTCTCCTCTGGTTGCTTCCTTCTGTTGAGATCATAGTGATATCTCTAAAATTTTAGCTTAGGGATTCTTCAACCAAATGTGTGGCTATCATACTCATCTGATACACCATGTCGTGTATCCATTTGCTACATTTGGGGTAGACTTTGCTTTCGGGTATTAAGTGCTAAATATCTGAATGAGGTTGCAAATTTGCATCAAGCACTTTTTTGTTTCTTAGCCGCCATGTTGGTTTCCATTTGGAACAGTATTCTTCCCAGTTTTGCGTTTCAGAAATACTTCTCATAGTCTCTGTGTGTTGGGAAGGGTCCCATTCTGTTACTATCACCATGGTAGTGTCTTTCTGATTTAATAGTCTCTGCTTAGAAAGTCAGGTAGACAATTCTTTTCACCTATGATGTGTTTGACTTCAAAGTCGAAATTTGCAGATAGAGCCTGCCACCTTGCGAACTTAGCTTCTCCCGCTTTCTTTATAGCTTTACTAAGGACTTTGTTTAGTGCAAAGGTATCTATTCTTAAGAGAAACCTTTTGTGTATCAGGTGGATATCAAATTTATCAATGCATTTCCATGCTGCTTTGTCCTATTTTTCTATAGTAGAATAATTTTTCTGAGGTGGGCTCCAAGTCCCTGAGACAAACTAAACTATTTGTTCTTCTCCTTATTTCTCTTCCTTCAAAATTCCTCCCCACCCTTCATTGTTGGCATCTGTTTCAACAATTTTGAAAGAATCTTCATCAGTGATATGAAGAATAGGAAGTGTTTTTACCTTCATTTTAATTCTTCTCACAGCTTTAGTGTAGGCCTGAGACCAAGGTTCTCGATGTTTTTGCAATCTTCTGTTGAGTAATGATCTATCTTTAGCGCAATCTTTGTAAAAGCTTCTTACATAGTTTAAACATCCAAAGGATCTCTGTAATTGAATTTTTCCAGTGATAATATCTGGAAATTTATTTGCAAATTCCAAAGCATTTTTTTGCAGAGTGATATGCCCATATTTAATTGTATGGCCAAGAAACTTGATACTTGTCTGAAATAATTCAATCTTTTTCTTGCTAAGAACCAATCCATTCGTTTTGACAAGTTGTACAAATTTCTGGAAATCTTTAAAGTGATCATTGACGTTTTTAGAAAATATAAGTATATCATCAATGTATACTAGTAGCCAATCAAAATATGGCTTGAAAAAATTATCCATAACCTTCTGGAATTGGGAGGGGGCATGCTTTAGTCTGAAAGGCATGACTTTCCATTCATAGTGTCCTACTAGGACACTGAAAGCTGTCTTAAATTTATCATATTCATTGATTGCCACCTGCCAAAATCCTGATTTCATATCAAATTTAGAAAATACTTTAGCCCCTGCTATTCTTGCTAGAATATTTCCTTTGTAAGGAATGGGGTAAGTATCATTTGAGAGTACAATATTTATAGGTTTATAGTTTATGACTAGTCTTGGGATACCTCTTAACTGTTCTGAATGTTGATTAACATAAAAAACATAGCAGTTCCAAGGATTGTTGGATTCTCTAATCAATCTTCTTTCCAAGAGGCTTTCTCTCTCTTTTTGACAGAGATCTTTATATTCTTTATTCATAGTGATTGCTCTGCTCTTGCAAGGTTTCCCTTCATACTCATATTTGTAGGGAAATTCTACACAATGTTGTTTTCTATGCCAAAACACATTTGGTTTTTCAGCAAAACATTATTTTTCTATCTGTGATATCAAACTTGTGATCCTTTGTTTAATTATAGGAGTCTGAAGATAGTCTCCTATCTTTATGGTGGTCTCTAGCTCCTTGAGCTCTTCAATTTTATTTTTTCCTTTTTCAATCTGTTGCATTGCTTGTACCATAGTAGACACTCTTGGAGTAGAGACAAAGGGTAACTTGATTGTTTGTAATTTTCCATCTGAGATTGGTACAAATATAAAATAACCAGCCTTGCCATTTTTCAATCTGGTTGATCCATGTGGCTCTACAACTGCTAAAAATACATTACCTGAGATAAAGTCAATAGAAATGTCTGCAACAGAAAATTCTAATTTGATGCAATTCTCTTTAAAGAAAATAGAGGCTTGAGGGACTTCATACAGTAGATCTTTGTTTCCTAACCCAATCACTTTTCTAAACGATTTTACCCAGTACTTTGCAAGTACTATTTTTGAGTTCAAAATATTGACATCTGCCCTAGAGTCAATAAGTGTTCTTAGGGAAAACATTTCACCATTTATACAGATATCTAGCATAACATGATGTTGTTGATACTGGATATCCATTACTCTCATGTCAATGAGACCTATAGTATTATCCTTCTTTCCTTTAAATATTTCAATATTTGGGTTAGTGTAGTATTCATCATATGCATCCTCAGTTTTCTTCCCTTTTTCTAACTCAGAGGCCTGTGCTTTTAGAGAGACAATCTCTTTTTTGAGGTGGTGAATCTCTTGGCTGACTTCTCCTAATGTGAGGGTTCTAGTCTTAGATTGTTGTTGGCTTCTTTGGAAAGACTTTCTATTTCTTTCAAATGAGGCATCAATGAATAATGCCTTTGGTCAGTTTTAGAGGCAATCTTGCTACTGCTCCCCCAATTTTTGTGCATTGTGCTTAGAAACATTTCTAGTAACTTTTCCTTCATGTCTCCTTCTCATAATGTTTTGATCTGGGAAAGTAGATTTGTTTATGCATCGTCTATGGTTTGTGCCATGAGAACTTTCTCCTTTGGCTGAGAAACATGGTATTCATCAGATGAGATTTCTGATTCAGTGCTTGATTCACACTGGCAATTGTTTGAATGAGTGCATTCACATTCATTCAAGTGCATGTTTAATTCTTCATCAGAGCATTCTGAAGAAGAACTTTCAGAGGATTAAGATTTTGAACAGAGTTTTCGTTGTTGTATCTGTTCTTTAAATGAGATATTTGGACAACTTTCGAGTTTGTGATTCTTAGAACCACATTTATAACATAGGATTGGCACCATGCCTTCTGTTTTTACTGTCCTTTTCTTCTTTTCAGCTTCAAAGGATTTCTTTCCTCTGTTTCTCTTAGATTCTTCTGATAAAGGATAGCGGTTGGAGGTATGTCCAGGTTGGCCACAGAGCCAACAAATCAATTTATTCCACTAATATTTCTTCTGTGTTTGCTAATGAATATCCTTGGGTTCATAGTAATGTGTTTATTTATAGTATCCTTTCCTGGTCCCTTTTCTTTTCCTCTTTGGATATTTTTTGTATTCTTGTCTTTCTTCTTTCTTGGCCTCCTTTTTAGCTTTTCTTCTTTTTACTACGGGGTCATCTATAGCAAGACCATACTTGTTACAGATGGATTTGTTGTCTGGTAATCTTGACATCTTCTACAGAGATTTATTAGCTTTCATACTAGTGCATAAATTTACCAGAAATTTTGTTATAATGTTGTATATTTCTCCCCAAGTAAATGATTCAAAAGGTAACTGAAAATCATCTTGTTGTCTTAGATAATCGACAAATTTTGAAGGCAATGTTGCTAAGTAGATTTTCTTCCACAAGAAATTTTTCCTATATTTAACCTCATATATTCTTTGAATCCAGTCTCTATGAAAATCTTCATAATGAAACATTTTATTACATTTAATATTCATGAGAATAATCTCATGCTTATTAGCAAGTTCAACTTCTCCTCCAAACCAATGTTCTAAAATAAATGAAGTTAGTGACCCAATCATATTGCTTTGTGGAGCTCCATCGGAATTATGAATTATATCTCTCGCTTCATCTTTCAAGATCTCATTTTCCATTTTTTCCACTATTGCTGGTGATGACTTTGTTTCCCACCATCTCAACAAAGTTCCAGTAAAGCACTGAACAATAGATTTACAGGCTTCTATTTCATTTTTTTCCCCTTAGGCACATGAGATTGTATTATGTAAACATAAGATCTATCATTTGTCGAATTTGAGCAACACTCAAATTGTCAATATTCCATTATATGTGTGATTCAGGATGGAATTTATGTGTTTCTGGAAGTTTCCCTTTTCCACTGAGATTAGGTGCTAGATACCTGGTATATTGACTTTGGAGAGGTTCATAGATAGGGAACAGATGCGGTTCTGAGATTTCAGGTTTCTCTACTTCTTTAAACAGTGAGGAGATAGTCATTGGATCAGATTTTTATTCGGCCATTTCTTTATGGAAGAGAGAAGGAAATCTATTAATAGGCTTAACAGGATGTTGAATATTTACAGATCTCTTGAATAGAGAAGAAATAGGAATCGGTTTGTCTTTGGGGGCTATATGAAGTTTATCAAAATTTTCAAATAGTTCTTCAATAGATTCTTGAGTAGATTGTTTTCCCATATCTACTTTCCTTTCAACATCTTCTATCCTTGTTAAGGATTCTTTAACAAAACCTTTCAATACAGTAGTGGAATAGTTCACTTCATTCAGAGTTCTGTTAATACTATTTACAGAGACTTGTATACTGTCAAAATCTTTTTTAACTTCAATAGCCTTTGCACGATTCATTTCTAGCCCTTTAACTGTTGTATTTGTCCAGTTTATCTGTTCACTGGCTTTCTGTATCCTACCATCATTGCCAAGGGCACTACCATATTTTATGACCAACATAATGGATTTAGCACTGTTATGTGCTTCTCCTAATACAATGCCTTTGCAAGGAGGGAAGGTGGTAGGAGTTTCAATTTTACTGCCATCTATGGTAGTCCAAGAATGTTTTGCTGAGGATGATTCAACATCTTCCATTTGTACATCTGTATTTTCTTTCTTCCTCTTCCATTCATAAAAAGATAACCAAGCATTGTTCTTTTGCATGTATGTTTTCCATTCATGGGATAATCTGATTTTTTCTGGGTATGGAGTGGTAAGGTCAAAATTTTCAGCCTCAGGATGAGTGTATAAATCCCAATTAAGCATATTTTTCATCCATTAATGATCAATTGTATGCTTCCTACATACTTCCATAACCGAAAAGAAGTTGTGAATTTCTGGTTTTGGCAGCTTCTTACAATTAGAAGGCACAAAGTTGTCAAATCTAGATTGAGGTATTATTTCATCAAGTTGTTCCAGATATCCTAGACCATAGCGAGGCATACTAGCAGGACGCATTTTGCTAAACATGTCTTTGAGGTGGGGATCTTCATTTTCCAAATATGGAGGCTGATGAATCATTAATACCTTATCAATATCATGAGGGAAGGGTATTTCAGAACACTTAGGATTTGGACACAGAGTGATAGAAGTTATAGGAGGAGATACTCCTGTCCTTGGATGGTGGTTTTGATGTATGACAGAATCAAAAAGGCTACTAAGATTTACCTTTTGATTGCGGCTTGGGCAAATGACTTGTAGGGATGAAAAATTTAAAATCTGAGCATATTGAAATAGATCTATATGCGGGCAATTTATAGATGGTGTAAAAGAACTTGCAGTATCTACTACTTGTGGATCAATATACATGGATGATGCTTTGCAAGCTAAATCGATTCTTCTACAATAAATTGTAGATCTTCTAGGAAAGGACACTACAACAAATGATGGTCCTTCTTGTATATTAATAGAAGTAATCTTTTGCATTGTTGGAGGTTTTGGATTATAAACAACCCCATGTTCTGGGAAAATTAGGTCTTCCCATTTAATAATCTGATGTTCTAACTTTTGATTCTGGGTATCTGTTAGAACAACCACACTAGATTTGGATTCTTTGATGGGAGCATGGATAACTGCAGGATAGAGGGTATTTGTGTGTCTAAAACAACAACGATTTTGAATGGCAATATTATTTCTCTTTTTATTCATATCAAACCCTGTTGTTTGAATCTGTAGTTGTAAAATATCCTTGATGTGCTCATCAAATGTATATATAGAAAATTTGGGATAGCAATCAAAGTATATTGGTCCATTTGATAATGGAGCAATCATTCCTCCTATCAATGAATCCGAATACTTGTTATGTGTCAGATCTCTGATTGTGGCAAGAACAAAAGTATTAGTCAAATACAAGAGAACTCAGATTCTGTACAAGCACTTTCTCTTCTTGGCACTAAGAAACTTTGGCCTGAAGCTAAAAGACTCGGAACCAAATATTTTCATCTGGGGTGCATAAGGGTAGGGATCAATCCCTTGCAATTGAACGTACATGTCTATTGAAGTAACAACTAATCGAGTCTCATGATTTTGCACAGTAGGATTACATTATTAATGACTGGCCATAACTATTTGTACAATAAGCTTGTTTATTATATTGCAATGAGTATGTGCTGATTGAAACACAATCATTTTCCCATGTAATTATTATTTTGTGATGTCGTAGGAGCTAGATTTTACTATTTAAGGTTATATTGATTCTAGTAGTTTAGAATTTAGGGATAAAGATGGATGGTATGGATGCCATTCCAATACTAAGACATTAATCTTCTTTTTCGTCAGTGTCGAGATTATCATCATTACTGCTTCATCATTGTTTCATCTTCACTTAGATCATTGTTGAATGCTCATTGAAATCATATCTACTGCACCACCATTACTATTATAGCATTGTTGCACCTTACTTCACTGAATTCTTCATTATAATATCACCGAGACCATAGTTGCAACTGGGATCATGATTGTCTAGAAGGTATGCCGAGACTGTATGATCACAAATATTCTCTTCATCATGACTACATCAATACTGTGAGACAGTGATCATTGTGACTGTGTTTATAATAAATATGTCGAGACAGAGTGTTACCGAGATCCTTCTTCTAAGATGAGACTATGATTGTGTCTTGTCCTGCATTGTGATCTTCATCGAAACTATGACCATGTTCTCCTTGCAACAAGATTTGCCACTGTAATTATCCACGAAGTTTCAAATGTGGACATGTTTGAGTTCTTTTAACCTTCAATACTTTTTCCATAAACTTGTCTTTCTTTATTTAGCATAGAGACCATAAGTTTTCAAATGAGGTAACTATCTTATCCCATGGATATTTGTTACCTTGATTATATGTTAGTGCATTATGAATCAATGATGGTTATGTTCCTTCCTATATCTTGTAGATGGGACCTTATGAAGATATCCTACATCCTTTGATAACTTTTACTTTCATGTAGATCAGATTTCATGTGACCTTATACATTGCACCTTCAAAGAATGAATTTATCATATACATCTCTTTGATGTCTCTAGTATTACTATATGAGGGGGTCTTTAATAAGTATCTCTTTCTATGAACTCAGAGGAGACATTTTGATATGTTCAATGACTTTAGCTACTTGCAGGACTATGTCCATCCTTCTTCATGCAAGGAATATTGATGACCCATACAACCTATAGATCTCCTTGCAACCCTAAAATCATTTTATCAAATTGATTAATGAAAATACTTACTTGACATGTGAAGATAAAATCTCCACCTTGATCATGTTGGAAGTGGTAGATGCATTAGAGATTCCTTTTGAATGATCTTCTTTCAAGTGAGAAAGCCTTTCCTCAAAGGTTGCTCCTTTTGATGAGGGTTATTTACTGCTTCCTCGAATGATCTTCTTTTAGGGAAAGGAGATGATCCTTTCTTGAATATTAAAATGCCTTATTACCTTCAATACTCTTTGCCTTCTTTTGTAGTGTAGATTTGAACTGCTCTTAGAGTTTTGATCTTCTCCAAGATGATGTAATCTTCGATTGTGAGGTCCTTTGAGCTATCTTACTTTGTAGACAACTTTTATGAGGGTCTTGGTGGCATTTTGATGATGACTATGGAGATAAAATCTCTTGTTGTTGTAGATTGTATCCTTGATTGTATAGACAAAAACTCCTGCTAATATAGACTGTTGTTTTAGACCGATCCTTCTTTTTTGTCAAATCTCTTAAACTTGCATTGATTCCCTTCATAAGGTTTATCCTTGAATGTCTCTTTTGTTGCCCTTCCTTTGACTTCAACACCTTAGCTCTGATACCATGTTAAAGCATCTTGAGCAATTAGAGTTATTGAGATTCTTCTAGCATGATAACTACTTGTGAGGTATTTTAATTTTTCTTCTTAGGACAATCTTCACTTGTTCTTATTAGAGTGTGTCTTCTTATATTCATCAAATAGTTGCCAAAAGAAAAGAGACAAGAACACAATATTTTTGGATTTCTACTAGGGCCAAAACCTCTCCCTCCTGGATAAGAAAACCCGCACAAAATTCTTCTTATAGAGATTCCAATTGGCAAATACCAAGACCATGACCTTTGACCTATGATTCCATTCCAAGACCAAGACACCAATCCTCTTCTTTGTCACTATTGTGATCTTTATCGTTGTTGCTTCATCATTGTTCCATATTCACTTATATCATTGTTCCATTCTCACTGAGATCATCTCTACTGCACCAACATAATTGTTACATCATTGTTGCACCTTGTTTCACTGAGATCTTCATTAGAAAACCACTGAGACCATGATTGCAACTAGGATTATGAATGTGTCTAGAAGGTATGATGAGATTGTATGATCACAATGATTCTCTTCATCATGAATACGTCAAGACTATGAAATAGTGATCACTGTGACTGTGTTTATAATATATATGTCAAGCTAGAGTGTTACCGAGATCCTTCTTCTAGCATGATACTATGTCTGTGTCTTCTCCTGCATTGTGGTCTTCACTGAAATTGTGACCATGTTCTCCTTGCACTGATATCTGCCACAACTATGCCACTGTAATTATCACGAAGCTTCAAAGAAATATGAAATATATCCTTCTGTAATGCGGATTGCAAACTTGTACCCATCCAAAAATCATCCTGTGACAGACCTTTGAAAATCTCAGAAAAATCTGAGTTCTTCACTTCTGTTTTGCAGATACCCTAGCTGGGTATTTATAGTAATTATGTCTCCATAATAATTTGAATTTAACCAGTGAAGAGATGTGTCATTTGTGCAAGATGACATGACTTTCTTTTAATTCATTTGTAGGCCGATGTGATGAAGAGGATTGTGCTTGTCATTTGGAGCACTTCTTACAAGTATAACATGGCTTAATAAATATTACAATGACTCTTACTCATTATGAAAAATCCTAAAGACATCAAGAAGAAGTCTTTGACCTATCAATAAAACTTCTTTCTCATGAAACCCATGATGCAAGGAATACAATAAATATATATATTTTTATCTTTATTACATTATTTACATTAGTCATAATTACATGTCATTATGAAGATGAACCTAGTTGCACTTTCTTCAACAACTTGCACCACGGAGCTTTAAAGATCATGCAACAGATTTCTACAGGACTTCCCAAGGGTGCACTAGAGCATAGAGATATATGCAAAGGGTGTACATTGGGGAAGTACACCAAATCCACCTTTCATGATAAGGACAGTCAAGCGTGAGCGATCCTTGAAATATTTCACTCACATGTGTGTGGATTGTTCTCAACAACCTCAATGGAAAAGCATATGTATTATGTAATATTTGTAGATTATTTCTCATGTAAGTGCTGGATTTTATTCATGTAGAAGAAAGATAAGACGTTCTCTAAATTTTGTGAATTTAAAGCACTTGTTGAGAAAGACACTTGCAAGAAAGTGAAGGCTCTTAGGAGTGACAACAATGGAGAATATGTGTCAAATGAATTCAATAACTTATGTGCATTAGAAGGTATTCGACGAATATTAATAGCATCCCATAACCCACAACAGAATGGGGTGGTTTAAAGGAATAATAAAAGTATTGTGGGAGTTGCACGAATGATGTTACATGATTAGGGCCTACCATTACACTTGTGGTTTGGAGCATGCAACAAAGTTGTATATTTCCAGAATAGAAGTCCTCATAAGATTCTCAAGATGGGTACGCCAGAAAAAGTTTTTTCATGTAAGAAACCAAATGGGGCACACTTTAAGATCTTTGGTTCATCATTTTACTGTCATGTTACCAAGGATGGAAGGAAAAATCTAGAACCAACAACTGAGTTGGGAATATATGTGGTGTACACTGATACACCTCACAACTATCAGGTGTACCTGCCATCTCACAGGATGAATGTGGTTCGTAGAGATTTGAATTTCGATGAAGAGAAGGCCTTGAGATGTTACCTTGAGAGGGAGCTTTAGTTACGTGCAGATGAGGAGCTTTTAGCTCCAAATAAAGAACCTCAGGATGATGTGGAGCAGCCACATGTAAAGGAGCAAAGATTGGAAGCACCCACTCATGCAGATACTTCCAGAGATGGAAGGAAGCGCACCAAACGGGCTAAAATATTGATGCATGATGCTATAGATAATGTGGGAGAACCCACATCAAAGCGTGGGTAGAGGAGGTCACCAGATCGATACACTAATTACATGGATCTGATGAGCGAGAGTGTAGAGATTGATCCATCCTTATTCGAGGAAGCAATGCAAAAACCAGTATGGGTTGATGCCATGGTAGAGGAGTATGACTCCATTATTAGAAAATGTGTTTGGGAGGTGGTCCCAAGACCAGCAGAAAAATAAGTGGTGAGTTCCAGATGGATTTACAAGGTAAAGCAAGAAACATATGGGAGTGTCGAGGAACACAAGGACAAATTTGTGGCCAGAGGATTCTCTCAGGTGGAGGGAATTGATTACGAGGAGACCTTTCCTCCAGTAGTAAGGTACTCTCCAATTAAATCTATTTTAGCACTTTCAACACAGATGAGATGGAAGATACATCAGATGGATGTGAAGGCATCATTCCTCAACGATGTGATTGAGGAAGAGGTGTACATTGATCATTCGTAAGGATTTGAGACCTTCAACAGAGAGTCACATGTGTACAGACTCAAGTGAGTGTTGTATGGATTGAAATAAGCACCTCGTGCTTGGTACACCATGATTGACAACTATTTCACCAAGTCAGGCTTCACAAAAATTGAAGCAGATATGAACCTTTACGATATTGTGGTTGAAGGTAAATTGTTGATTATAGTAAATATTTCGATGATTTAATTCTAACAGGTGATGAGAAGCTAGTAAAATATTGCAAAGAGGATATTACAATAGAATTCGAGATGAAGGACCTAGGGCTCATACATTATTTCCTTGGTATGGAAGCATGGCAAGGAGATGAATAATTGTTTGTCTTTTAGGGCAAGTATGCCAACGAGATACTGAAGAAGTTCCACATGGAGAGAAACAAACCCATGGAAACTCCTCTAGCTGTAAATTAGAGGAAATAAGATGCTACTTTAGGTAAAGTAGTGGAGGCTATTATTTGTAGGCATCTTGTTGGTTCACTTATGTATTTGGTGAACACACGACTAGACATATGTTTTGTAGTTAACTAGCTTAGTCAAGCAATGGTTAAGCCAACCAAATTCTATTGGAAGGCAGCTAAACATGTGCTGAGATACCTCAAAGGCACCACTTAGTTTGGTCTTTGGTACAAATAGACAAAGGGAGTGAAGCTTTAAGGCTTCACAGATGCATATGGGGTAGGGATTCCATCTGATAGGAAGATCAAATGAGGGGTAATCTTCAGTATTGGGTCAACAATAGTTTCTTGGTACATTAGGAAGCATAAATTAGTTTCACTTAGTTTGGCAGAAGCATAATACATGGATTCTAGTCAAGCATCATGTGAAGCTATCTAGATGAGGAAGATCCTTGTTGGGTTATTTGGTTAGTATATGGATCCTACCATGATTTACTATAAAAATCATAGTTGTATCAAACTCTCTGAGAATCTAATTTTTCATGATCGGTCCAAGCATATCAACATCCGATATCACCATCTACGAGATTGTGTGAAAAGGAGAATCATGTTGTTGGAGTACATTCCTACAGAGGAACAAGATACAAATATTTTGACAAGGGCATTGTCAGGATGCAAATTCAAGTTTTATAGAAGCAGGATTGGGGTAGCAAATAATCCCTTTCTTTTTTAGAGGGAGTGTTGAAAATGCAACAAGAAAATCCTAATTTAATTTTTTCCTTGAATTAAATTAGGAATAAAATTGTAATTCCACATCTCATGAAAACTTGTATTAGTTAAAGAAGTTAATTTTACTTGGTTGGCTCAGTTAATTCGAGTTGAGGGTCTAACTTGAGTTATGTAGAGTGTCTCCTACTTTATAGGATCCCTGGTTGATTTTATTTTGAGTTGTAATTAATTAATTTAGTTTTATTGAGTTCAAGTCAACTAAATTAGTTCCAACCATTAGAGGAATTAGTGGGAGGTCTAGTAGTGTGGTGCTTCCTGCAGTTGTCAACTAGTTAACTGATGATTCACTCATAAATAAATCATGCATGTTGTATATCAGAGTTACCCATTTGAGATTGGAGTTCAGGGACATTGTACTATCAGTTGTATAATTATGTGAATTGTACAGGTGATGGATGCAGTTAGAGAAAGGCCTATGAGGATTTCGCAATTCCAATTGAGGAATTTCCCTAATTAATAGGGGCTAATTCCCAAGGAAGAAACACAAGGAAATATGGACTCAGGCAAGCATACAATTGGTTAAGTATTGGTCTGGGATTGTCTAATAAGTTTTGAGACAGATAGAGATAATGTAGAGGTTTCTCGGACTTGATAAAAGCATTGTAATCTTCTCATATTTTATGACTAATGCAATATCCATATAGCAGGGGTTTTTAGTTGTGGATTTTCCCAGGAAATAATTGTGTAATGTGTTGATTGAATTCTTTCTCTTGTATGCTTCATGATTTCATGATCATTTAATTGTTTCTGTTGATGAGTAGAGTAGATTCAAGTCTATTGTTTTAGTAAATTACAATTAGTAGATTGAATCTACAAGGAATTTCTACATATTTTTCCATTGTGCTTGTTTGAGGAAATTTGGTATGCTAGCCCAAAAAATTAATGTTTAGAATAAAGTAGATAAATAGGGCTTTAATATATTGTTTCCAAGTAATGAGCCTTAGAGAGGATTCTTATGCCATTACTACCACTTCCAACATTCTCTATCTACATATAGAGCATCAATTCAAAGAATCCATAGGTCATCCATCTTGTTATGGAGGGAAAAGTAGTCTTCCATTTGGTCAACCAAATGTGTCAAATCTAAACTGGAAAAATCATCCATATCAACATTAGGTACGTAAGGAATCATGGTGCAAGAATGGTTAGAAAGGGAGTGGTCATGATTATAACCCTCTTCCTCATCAACATGTTTACCCTTATTAGAGCCTTCACTTAAGCCACCATCATTAGGAATACTAAGACAAATTTCTTAATCTTATCAACATAAAAGTCAAGTTGCACATTGATCTGAAGTTTTTTAATATGCTAAGTAAGAGATTGAACCATTTTCTAACATAGCACAATTAATGTCATGAGAGGAATATGTATGAGTGAGTCCATAAAAAAGAGGTTTATGGAGAGTTACACCACTACCATAGTGTCACACAATGAGTCTTTAGAGATAGTTCTCCTATAATTGTATGGGTGTTCCATAGAATTCCTTAATCCAATGAGAGTATTAATTCCATTTGAGTATCACTAATATGATAGAAATATTAAATTCATGATATTGCAAATTATATAGGAATTTTGTTTCTTGCGTTCAAAAGATAGGTTTTACAAGGTCCTAATGACAGTGGGGTTTTAAGTTTTATATCTCCTTAGTTGAATCTTTAATAGAACTAACTAAGGAGGAGATACCATCCCTTTAGTCATACTATCTTATTCTCTAGTACATGAGAGTGATCTCCCTAAGTATTGTTTTAGGTGCACTATAGAAATTGAATGGCTGGTAGGTTTATGAAAAGATTGTTTTAGGTAATAGGGGGATTTTGCTATGACCAAGTGTATATGGAAGGAAACTCCATATATGAATGCTAATTGGTGTTATAATACTTGAAGGGGTTATAATAAAGGGTATAAGGTGTTCAACTAGGTGAATTTACTTGTACTTTTAGTCTATATTCTTCCCCATTTGTAGCTTTACCTATTGAATGATAAATCTTTGTGTTTTTTAATCACACCATAATACATCAATATTCTATGTTTCTTCCAAAATTTAAGCATGTTCTAGCCTAGGGAAGTGCTATATTGCTACTTGTGGTGTTTCTTGATAACTCAAGTATAACATTCAGAGTAATACAAACATAAAGAAAACTATGTAAAGGAAATACACAGATACAAACCTTTGAAATAGAAATAGTAAACAAATATTTATTGATATTTTGAATTGATATCAATGTTCACATACCTCTATAATGGGTCAATCACTAACTTCTAGTACTATGTATAGTTTATGATTGAACAAAAACTTGAACAATTAAATTGGACCTAATAATTTTAGGTTTGAACTAATCCTCTTTCAAAATCATCTCCCTCACATGCTTATTTTGTCTTATAGCCCCTTATGCTTAGACAATTCAAATATTCTAACAGGCCTACTTTAGTGCTTCCATCAACACATTCCCCTATCTTTACTCTAGAGAAATCCAATATTAATAATGTTCTTAACCTTTATCTCTCTAAGGGAAACTTTTATTTGAATTCTTGCATCATATCTAAATTCCAACACCATCAACCCCCCTCACCCTCTTCAAATTCAATACTAATCTATCTTTGAAAGATCTGGACCTTCCTTCCCTCCATGTTTTAGAAAAAAAGGATCAATTTTTCCTTATTCCCCATCATACTCCCTTTGAAAACATTCTTTTCTCGATTGAATCCATAATGCATCATCCTCCCTCCCATGAAGGCAAAAAGATTCACTAGGAATGTTGCTAGATTCTTCCTCTTTCAAAAAAAAAATCTCTAATATCATAAATTTAAAATTTGATAAAAGATAATTCTACCATAATTATGAATACTTAATATGAATCTAAACTTCAATAACTTATCACTCCTTTTTAATACAAACCCCTCTTCAAAAATACAATAAGTACAATTACCAGCTTAATCACTAAAACTATTAAATCTCTTTTTTAAGACCATTCAATCCAAAAATATATTATTCATCATAACCTTTAAAACAAAAGAATATATGGGAAATCCAAAACTCATAAACAATACATTTCTCTTACACTTATAGTAAGCACTATACGAACACACAGTAAGCACTATAAGAACGCCGACTTATTCTCTAGTTCATTGCCTTGTTAATAAACATTGGCCATTTATTGGAAAAAAAAGTCATTTATTAAAGATTCTTCTCACTTAAGAAATCTTGGCATTTTCACTTTGATGATCATGACATTACGACGAATTTCAATATTGACTACTTATTCACCCAAATTATAAAATATAGGCATTTTTCCTTTCATGATCATGAAATTACGATGAATTTCAATATTGACTACTTATTCACCCAAATTCTAGTTACGCTGTAAGGCGTTCCCCTCTGAAAACAACTCTCCAGATTGCCACTGTGTACCCAAATGTTAGACAGTTAATTTTTTTTAGACCATTAGATATATTGTCTAACTACCTAACTAACTCACTAAACCCTACACCTGACTTTCACAGTGCTATGAAATATGACCCTCTAACCTTCGAAATGAAAAGTACAGTATTAAATCCTTCCCTCATGTAGTGGGGCAAAATTTTCGTTGGAATTGTGCTTTTAGCCATCGGTTGGGCAACTAGAAATCCATCCAGAGGGTTTCTTAGGAGTCTTAGAAGTTTTGGTTGGTTATTTTGCATGCAATTTTGCAGCCAGGGTGCATTGCTACACTGCGAATGGGTTTGACATCTTTGAGCTTTCACGTTCATTACCCTAGAGAATCACCCCCAGTGGGTTGAACAAACCAGATGAAGAAGATGACCATATTGTTGGATTGGCCGAGTAGGTTTCTTATGCTATGGTAGATGATGGCGAGATAGGGAAGGCTACAAGCCATAGAGGCCCAATAAGGGAAAATAGTGTTCCCATGCTTAAGCCAGTGAGCCACATCTACTCAGCATGTCCCCCTAGCCAGCAAATTGCTGGTGGTTTGGGAATGAGTGTAGTATTTCTCGGTTCCAACGGACATGGACTGGAATCAAAAGGCACTGGTGTTTTTCTGCCACAGAGGATGGATAATGGTTAGACTATCAAGCTGAACCCATTAGTTTAATTTTCTAACCCCAACATCCCACGCCAAACCATCAAATGCTTTGCTTCTAACTTTAATGGTAGATATTAACTTAAGTAATTACTGAGTCTTTATTGCAGGGATTGAAGAAAGTAATTTTTGTTTTCTCTTTACAGCTTGTTACAATTCTCCTTCGAGGAAGTATAGTACAAGATTTGAACCTTAATGTTCATGGTTGATAAATATTTGTTTGTTTGCAGTAATTTTGTCTGCCCAGTTAATGACAATGTTCAGTGAGTTGTGGTTGTAGTTTAATGGAGCCATATGACCAGACTTTGGATGATTCAAAGCTATGAATTCCCTGCGAGTGGGCTTTAACCCTTGCACTCTGCTTTAACCTACAAATATGGTACAATTAAACGTTGGGCTATTTTTTTGCAGAAATCCAAGTATTAACGTTTTTTTGGACTTCTATCAATGGTTGCATTTTCAGATATATAAAACAATCTATTTTCATGGAAGTGACATAAAATCATTCTGATTTAACCAAAGTACCCTGGGATTCAAAGCATAAAACACATGATAGAGAAAGAGTTAAAAGAGTATGTAATTATAAATGGCATTTCTAGGTCATACCATTTTAACAAGATATTCATCTTCTGTTCTTGGAATCGAAGGTCGTCCAAAGGCAAAGAAGAAGAAAAGTAACAGGGCATCAGCTTACTGTAAGCATGTTACACACACGGGTACGGTCTTAAATCGGATGTTGATCTGGACTTAAACATGAATGCAACAAAATACAGAGATAACCATATACACAAAGATGCAGTGGAAATAATACTTCATTTCATTAATGGAAAATATCGAAATATGCTTGCAACCAGAAATGGAAATAAACCAGCTAGGGTGATGGTAGCTTATCTCTGAGAAGAGATGTGGCAGCTACATGCCTCTGAACTGTTCTGAATTGTGTTACAATGAGGCTCGAAGGCCTATTTATT
>APFE030870410.1:19514-30182 GCA_000404065.3 Pinus taeda | reverse complement strand
CAAGTATTATTATGTTATGTGCCTTTATACCAATGAACACCCATACACATTCATTATCCACAGCATTATATAAGAGAAATGCAACAGTATAAAGGGAGGGGCAACTCCCTGCAATATGAGTATTCCCAACAATATATTATACAATCTTTCGTTTTTACAATGCACAAGTTAAATCTTGGGAAACCCCAAATTTACACTTAGCCAATTTTCCAACTTCGGCAAACTCGGTTGCCCAGCTTGTCGGCACCTCCGCACGGTCGCCGCACGACTCACCAACCCTTCGTTCACCTCGTCGCACGATCGTGTCATTTGCCCAACTCGGGCGCACCTCCAAGTCGCCACACACGGGCGCCTCCAACCGAGACACACCTTCGTTCAAAATCTCAACACTTCATCGTTTGATCGTGCACGGCGCGCCCTCACCCGGATGCCTGTCCGCACGTCCACCGTTCACCCGTTCAACTTCGCCCAAGTCACCGCACGACTTCACCCGGGTCGCCACACGACTTCACCCGGTTCGCCCGAATGACCTGCCTGAACGACCTCCGAACGACCTGCCCGAACGACTGTCCGAACGACCTGCCCGAACGACTGTCCGAACGACCTGCCTGAACGACCTGCGTGAATGACTGTCTGAACAACCTGCCTAAACGACTTTTCTAAACGACTTTTTCGAACGATGGTACTCACAACCGTACGACTTAGACCCAAGTTTAGTGGATGAGATATGCGCTCCTGCCACTTGTCACGCCCCCAAGCCTACGGTGGTCTTTCAACCGTGCCGGCGAGGTGCGGCACCACCGAACACTTTCTTTTTAACAATACTCATGCACATGGACTACGCCTAAATTCACCTTCGCATTACTTAGCTTGTGTTTCGCAACCAAGTAAACATGTTATTATCCTTTATACTTAATGAAGCCCATACTAAATCATTAACCATCGCAATTAAATAACAAGAACATCAACAATTGCAACAAGTATAAAGGGGAGGGGCAACTCCCCGTAATGTGAGTCTGCCCAACCGTTTATTAAGAATATCAGTTTTACGATACAAGTGTGCTTGGAAAACTCCAAGCCAACACTTAGCTAAATTTACAATATAGGCAATCTGCCTTTACAACATTTGTGCACTCTTGCACGGTAAAAAATGTTCACCCGGACCACCTGCAACACTACCTCAAACCCAGCGCAAATCTGCACATCCAATGTCCACCCACAGCACACCTGCCAACACTTCGCCTTTTCAAATGCTACTCACAACCGTACGACTTAGACCCAAGTTTAGCGCATGAGATATTCGCTCCTACCAACTGTCACACCCCCAAGCCTATGGTGGTATTTCAACCATGTCGGCGAGGTGCGGCACCACCAAACACTTTCTTTTTAACAATACTCATGCACATGGACTACGCCTAAATTCACCTTTGCATTACTTAGCTTGTGTTTCGCAACCAAGTAAACATGTTATTATCCTTTATACTTAATGAAGCCCATACTCAATCATTAACCATCGCAATTAAATAACAAGAACATCAACAACTGGAACAAGTATAAAGGGGAGGGGCAACTCCCAGTAATGTGAGTATTCCCAACCATTTATTAAGAATATCAGTTTTACGATACAAGTGTGCTTGGCAAACTCCAAGCCAACACTTAGCCAAATTTAAAATATAGGCAATCTGCCTTTACAACATTTGTGCACTCTTGCACGACAGAAAGATGTTCACCCGGACCACTTGCAACACTACCTCAAACCCAGCACAAATCTGCACATCTAACGTCCACCCACAGCACACCTACCAACACTTCGCCTTTTCAAATGCTACTCACAACCGTACGACTTAGACCCAAGTTTAGCGCATGAGATATGCGTTCCTATCAACTGTCATGCCCCCAAGCCTACGGTGGTCTTTCAACCGTGCCGGCGAGGTGCGGCACCACCAAACACTTTCTTTTTAACAATACTCATGCACATGGACTACGCCTAAATTCACCTTCGCATTACTTAGCTTGTGTTTCGCAACCAAGTAAACATGTTTTTATCCTTTATACTTAATGAAGCCCATACTCAATCATTAACCATCGCAATTAAATAACAAGAACATCAACAATTGCAACAAGTATAAAGGGGAGGGGCAACTCCCCGTAATGTGAGTCTGCCCAACCGTTTATTAAGAATATCAGTTTTACGATACAAGTGTGCTTGGAAAACTCCAAGCCAACACTTAGCCAAATTTACAATATAGGCAATCTGCCTTTACAACATTTGTGCACTCTTGCACGGTAGAAAGATGTTCACCCGGACCACCTGCAACACTACCTCAAACCCAGCACAAATCTGCACATCCAACGTCCACCCACAGCACACCTGCCAACACTTCGCCTTTTCAAATGCTACTCACAACCGTACGACTTAGACCCAAGTTTAGCGCATGACATATGCGCTCCTACCAACTTTCATGCCCCCAAGCCTACGGTGGTCTTTCAACTGCACCGGCGAGGTGCGGCACCACCGAACACTTTCTTTTTAACAATACTCATGCACATGGACTACGCCTAAATTCACCTTCGCATTACTTAGCTTGTGTTTCACAACCAAGTAAACATGTTATTATCCTTTATACTTAATTAAGCCCATACTCAATCATTAACCATCGCAATTAAATAACAAGAACATCAACAATTGCAACAAGTATAAAGGGGAGGGGCAACTCCCCGTAATGTGAGTCTGCCCAACCGTTTATTAAGAATATCAGTTTTACGATACAAGCGTGCTTGGAAAATTCCAAGCCAACACTTAGCCAAATTTACAATATAGGCAATCTGCCTTTACAACATTTGTGCACTCTTGCACGGTAGAAAGATGTTCACCCGGACCACCTGCAACACTACCTCAAACCCAGCACAAATATGCACATCCAACGTCCGCCCACAGCACACCTGCCAACACTTCGCCTTTTCAAATGCTACTCACAACTGTACGACTTAGACCCAAGTTAGCGCAAGAGATATGCGCTCCTACCAACTGTCACGGCCCCAAGCCTACAGCGGTCTTTCAACCGTGCCGGTGAGGTGTGGCACCACCGAACACTTTCTTTTTAACAATACTCATGCACATGGACTACGCCTAAATTCACCTTCGCATTACTTAGCTTGTGTTTCGCAACCAAGTAAACATGTTATTATCCTTTATACTTAATGAAGCCCATACTCAATCATTAACCATCGCAATTAAATAACAAGAACATCAACAATTGCAACAAGTATAAAGGGGAGGGGCAACTCCCCGTAATGTGAGTCTGCCCAACCGTTTATTAAGAATATTAGTTTTACGATACAAGTGTACTTGGCAAACTCCAAGCCAACACTTAGCCAAATTTACAATATAGGCAATCTTCCTTTACAACATTTGTGCACTCTTGCACGGTAGAAAGATGTTCACCCGGACCACCTGCAACACTACCTCAAATCCAGCACAAATCTGCACATCCAACGTCCACCCACAGCACACCTGCCAACACTTCGCCTTTTCAAATGCTACTCACAACCGTACGACTTAGACCCAAGTTTAGCGCATGAGACAGGGTTGTCAGGGATCATTCTTGTGGAGGAACGATTGCTTATGCAGGTGAATGGCTTGAAGAGGTTCCTAGCTATGAGGAATCAAGCGGGAGAGTAGCCTTGATAGATCTATGAGGTCAATATCACATGGATATGATTTAGTATTATGTGATTATACCATGACTATGTTTATGTTATGGATAGGAATGTTGAGGAATACATCAATAGAATGAAAGCAGTGTGATCTGTGGCATGATGGAATAAGCATGGATGGCGAAGAGACACCGAAAGCAAGGTTGCTTCATAGAGACAGTGTGGTCTCTGGGTGTGCAGTACTATTATTGTCTATATGTTGTGTGTGTTGTATATTCATTGATTGTACCTATGGTGTTGTGTATATGTTGTTTAAGAAATTCTGTATATAGATGGTGTTATTTACATATTGGATATGTGGTGTTGTGTACATATTGTACTGTGCTCATATTGGGTATGCAGTGTTTTGTGCATATGTTGTTCTGCACATGTTGGATAATCTGGTGTAGTGTACATATCATGCTATGTACATGTTGTATATGAAATGCTATGTGCATATGGTTTTGTGTGCATCTTTTACATGTGGTACTATGTACATATGATGTTGTGTGCATGATTGTACATGTGGTGTTGTGTTCATGTGATGAAGTGTACATGTTGTACATGTGATGCTAAGTGTAGGTGGCGTTGTGTACATGTCATGCATGTGATGTTGTGTGCATGTGGTTTCGTGTACATGTCGTGCATGTGGTGATGTGTACATGTGGTATTGTGTACACGTTTTACATGTGGTACAGTGTACATGTGGCATTGTGTACACGTTGTGCAACTGGTGTCATGTACATGTGATGTTGTGCACACATTGTGCAGGTGGTGCTATGTACAAATGGTAATGTGTACATGTTGTATATATGGTACTGGTGTACATGTAGTATTGTGTGCATTTCATTCATGTTGTGTGGCATGTGGTACTATGTATGTGCATTGTGTATTCATGGTATCATGACATGTGTATTCGTTATGTTGTATTATGTGTACGTATATGTATTGTGTTTTACACCAGATGTTGGTGTATGTGTTGTGTCGTACACTAGGTGTAGGTGTTGTGTTGTATACCGGATGTAGGTGTATGATTGTGTTGTATATCGGATGTAGGTGTATGTATTGTGTTGTACACAGGGTGTACATGTATGTCTTATGTTGTGTGTCAGGTGTGAGTGTAGGTATTGTGTGGTGTTGTATATCGTGTGTGGATGTATGTGTTGTGATGTACATTGTGTGTATGTGTAAGTGATTGAAAAGAAGAAAAGGCATTGGGTGCTTGCCAGGTGTGCAACCAATCCAATGTGTGTACAGAAAGAACAAAGGTATAAGCTAAGGATCGATTAAAGGATAAGTATCAATATTTTATTTCAGTTTTGACTATGCATGTGATATATGGCTTTGATTTGTGATGATTACATGTGATCTATTGCTTTGATTTGTGATGATTTACATATGATATATGATTCTCGTTTATGATGGTTACATGTAATCTATGATTTTGATTTATGATGGTTGCGTTTGAGCTAACCGGATGTGATATGTTTATACATAATGATTTGATTAAACAATTAGTTTGACTTGTTGTGACAAGAAGTAAACAGGATTGTAAGTTTACCTTATTAACGAGCTACTTATGAGTTATGAATTGAATTTATTTCAATTTATTTTGAATCTAATGGAAATTATGTGTTTGGTTTAGGAAAGCATGTGATTCCTGGTTTGGGATGGTTGAAATTGACTGCAAGAATTCACAACGTCAGTGAAAGGAATCAAAACAAGCAATAGTATGTTGGTAAAGCACTTCAGGAGTAGGGCCATTGCGGGACACTGGTACCCAATAGTGTCCATTGATTTCTATGAGCATGCTATGACTGGTATGATGGCTTTGAGGCTAGGACATGCCTTGGTTTTTGGACCTTCCAATGCTAGGAAACCTTGCCAAGGGAGGGGTTAGACGAGGGACTATGTAGCATAGAAGGGGATTCGGACAGAACTTGGAAGGTGTGTGATTGCATGAAAGGTGGTGACCGGATTTCCTAAGGGATTGTGTAGTAGAGAGGGAAATTTGGGGATGGATTTTTTTTGTCATTAGCATTGCTATATGGAATCATATCCATATTGGGAGTGTGCCCTGGAACAATGTACTGTAATTGTTCATTGAGAGAACAAGTGGCACAAGATTGTAGTGATGGACATTAGATGCAAGTTTAACCTTAGCAGTGGATTATGGACTTCTTGGGAAGGACGTGAATCTTGGTACTACTTTTGAGGGTGGAGGTGTGAGCCTCCAGATTCCCTTGTTGCTGATATGGGAATCGTATCCTTTTATTTTTTGGTTGAGAAAATGTGTATATGTGTATATTATTGTATATATTGTATTGAGGTGGATTTATAAAGCTCCCTAAACATTATGGTCATTTATTGGTTGAAGAAAATGTGTATGAGTGTATATTAGGAAAAAATTTAGGGGCTAATATTCACAAGTGGGATAGTTTTCCATGTCGTTTTCTAAAAAAAAGATTCGCCAAATTCCAAATTTTTTTAAGTGATTCGCCCAAATTTTATAGTATAGAATTATTTAACCTCAAAAATGGCCAAAATTTTATAGGGACTATATAAAATCATAATAAATTTGAATATTTTTATAAAAACATTGTCAAACCTTATACAATTTTCATATTAGGTACTAGTAAGATTCACCAAGGTTGTTAAACATTAAGAAATATTTCCCTCCTTTAAATTTCTCTGGCGTATATGTGGTCATTATTGTAAATACCATAATGAGTTGTGCTATAAAGCTCCAGTGGGCGTTATGTTGTCATGTTTTCAACAATGGTCATTGTAAATATTGCAATGAGTTGTGTTATTGTCAGTTGTCTTGCTAGTTTATAGGAGCCATTGAAGACCGAGGACGGTGTTTCCCCAAGGGGGAAGGTTCTATAACAACCCTGGTTAAAAATTCATGTAAATAATATAAGACCAAGGTCATGGGACATGTACTCCAACCTGAATGTTGGGAAAAACATAGTGATGGGGATCACTTGTGATTAATTAATGGCTATGGAAATTAGAGAAGGCAATGGCTAAGGTTTTGGAAAAGCATGAGGCATTAATTAACATTTTATTATGAAAATAATGGAAATTAGGGGAAAAGGAAGGTGAAAAGTCACAGGTAACATGTGAGGAGGAAATTGAAGGAAAATAATGGAAAATGAAGAAAATAGAGGTTTCATTGATAAAAAGGCTTCTGAGGATTAGTTCATAGACTTTTGTCAGTTCACTTATGGTTGTCATTCTATTCTCTCTCATACTCTTGAACACTTATAGTTTTCTTGGAGCACTCTTGGAGGAGTGTGGCATGCTTTGGATTTAGAGAAAGAAGGAAAAGGAAAGCAGGAATGTGCAAGGGGACAGAGGGATCAGCAACTACCGTTGGATTGCTTTGCAAGTATTAAGTTACATGTATGGTTTCCTTGCTAATTTTTGCATGCATGGCACAAGCATGTGGTTTCTTGGTCGTGATCTGTCATTGTAATGGAAGATTGTATGGATTGACAGAAGTTTGCCTAGCATTTCCATTTCCTAGATATCCATGGTGTTATGGGTTTCTTTCCTTTTGTTTTCTAGTTGATTCTCATGTTCCTCTGTGTAATAGCCCTGGTGAAAATACAATAACCACGGTTGATGGGACACTTATTCCAAGCTGAATGTTGGGAAAGACATCCTAGGGGGTGTTTGTTTGGTTGTTTATGGCTATGGAAATTGGCAAAGGCAATGGCTAAGGCTTTGGAAAGGAAAAATGGAATTTTTGGCACATTTTTTTATGAAAATAATGGAAACTAGGAGAACTGAGGGATGTGAAAGGTCACATGTTGCATGTGAGGAGGAAAATGAAGGAAAATAATGGAAAATGAAGAAAATAGAGGCCTCATTCACAAAAAGGATTCTGAGGATCAGTTGGTAACCTTTTTCCAGTTGATTTTTGGAGCTCTCTCTTTCTCACTCTTGGACACTTAAAGTTTCTTCGAGCACTTTGGCATTGGAGCAAGAAAGGAAAAGAAGGTAAGAGAAGGAAAATATCAAGTAGCTATAGTAGGCTTCATTGCAGGTATCAACTTGCATGTGGATTTTCCTTGCTAGACTTGGCATGCACGGGATTTCATGTGGTTCTTTTCTATGATGGCATGGGTTCTTCCAGGTGTGACAGAATTTTCAACCTAGCCTGCCATTTCCATATAGATTTGATGAGATGAGTTCTCTCATACAGTTTATGTGGGATGGATGGATTGGATTTTAAGTTGAGTGGGGTGGATCTCCAAATTGACAAACACATGGTATAGTGGTCCCTGAACCAGACTGAGGATCACGAAGCCACTATCATAGTAACCCCTGAACCAGACTGTGGGTTGCGGTAAAGCTAGATTGCATGCCTCAGTGGGCCTAGTAATCCTTTTCGGTGAATGGCATGATATACGATAAAGCTAAGAGGTGGATTTTATCTTCGTTGGGCCTAGTGATCCTAGGATTGGATGCACGATAAATCTTGGAGAGTATGTCTCGGTGTAGGGCCTGGTAATGCCTGAGGCACTCAAATTCCTCATAGTGTAGGTGGAGAACTCCGGTGGCATCCATGTTGATTGGTGTTTTTGTTGTTTTTGGTGTGTTTTATGAATCCCACATTCATGCTTGGAATATGGAACAGGGGTGATTCGTTGAAGAGAGACTTGGCTCAACCAATCTATGGTCAAGTGGAATGTGGTAGTCCCATCTTTGGTTGGTTCATTGCATTCATTAATGAGAAATTCATTCCCTTGATTTTCATGTGTGAATGTATTGATGTATATGTGGATTTTGATGGCTGATATGTTTATGGTATTTATGTTCCTATTATGTTGGTTATATGCACATTTTATGAAAGCATTTATGTATGGATCTCAACATGTTTTCACTTATACATGAATAGGTAATGTGTCTATTACTTAATAGATGATAGTGCGGCAATTTACCTGAAGGAACAATGGTTCATAGTGATTCTCATATAAGTATGAGATCCCTACACTTAATTCTGTTGTTTACACTTGTAAGTTACATGTTGATGATGTGTTTGACGAAATGGTTGTCATGGCTAGTAGGGGTCTGGTTATGGTATTGTTCAGTTTATTGTTTTTCCATTATTGTTTCCCTGAATGTTTATTGATTCTAAGATATCACTTCATTTTGGGCAGTGACCTGGGCTCTGGACCTAAAAACGTGGCTTAAATTCCAGGGTCATTGGCATAGAAACGGAAATTTTGGTCCCTAATAACTGGCAGCCAAGCCTGTGAGAGCGACTTTGGGTTGTTGGTCACTCCCTTGCTAATAGCATGAGAGAGACTATGGCCAAAGAGATCCAGAATAACAGTGGAACCCAGCGGCAGGTTGTCTAAGTGGTTGACTTGTCTCCTGAGGGTTCTGTTGGTGATGCTGGATGACTATGTGTGATATTCCATCGATTCCCCTTCCTTAAGGTCACATGGGAGGTCGAATCTGATCATAATAGTCTCTCGTCTCATGTTTAACCTGGTTTGCATGGTTATTTGGGTGGATGTGGAAGGAGGGTGTTACAAAGTGGTATCAAAGCATGGTTCAAGTCCTGGACTCAATTGGCTATGTGTGTTGGTCATGCATGCATGTCAATTACATGTGTGTCCCTTACACTTTCATTTCATGTGCTTGTTGCATTGGCTTGATGATTGATTATGGTTGTAGTATGGTTGTTATGGAGAATTTGATATTGATTTCGTGAAATGTATTTTTCATGTGTATGTGACTGGTTGCATATGGATTATATGTCGCTTACATGTTGATTTTATGTTACTTACATGTTGATTTGATGTCGCCTACTTACATCCTTGTATGTTAGGTTAAATTCTTGAATATGTAGATTACATGTATCAATCTTGTAGGTTGATTACAAGAATTGATCGCATATGTTCGACTACATGCATTTATGCGACGTATGTGTAGTTGACTAGGAATTTCTTATGCATATTGTTGGTTGCATGTGGCAATGTGTATAATGGAGTAATGGTTGTTGTCATGGATGAGGTCATAGCATGCATTGTTGATATGGCCTTGCATCGATGACTAGATAAAGTGACGTTTATGTGTTCATACATTTATTTGTGTATGTTCATATGTTGTTATGATTATGTTATACATGTATCACATTGATTGGGCGATCTTGCAGACTAGGTATCCTCCCTGAGCTATACTAAGGTACGTCGATTTATTTTGATTTGGTTTATCTGACATATTATGCATTGCAGGAAGAAATATCAAATGGATGGCAAGATGGTTGACTATAAAGACTCTCCCTATGAATCCGAAGAGCAGTGTGGTGTTGGGAACCCTTCCGATTTGGCTGTTACATTGAGAAGTAACATAGTTACCGATCAAACGAGAAATTGAATTGGTACACGTTTTTTTGAGGTAGCAAAAACTCACCTGATTTTGAAAAGTGGTGATGCCAGAATACACTTATTTTTTTAGCATATTTTTGGCACTTTAAATTTTCTTACGTATCAAGTATGAACATTTTTTTCAATGTTAGCGATTTTCATGCTGATTTTGGTTAGTGATTTTCATGCTGATTTTGAAAAGTGTTGATGCAGCATCAACACATTTTTTTAGAGGACTTATTTTTGACACTTTAAATTTTTTTATGTATCAAGTGTGAACATTATTTTTGTTAGTGATTTTCATCTTGATTTTGAAAAGCGCAGATGAGCATCAACCCTTTTTGTTTAGAGGGCTTAGTTTTTACACTTTAAATTTTCTAATGAATTAAGTGTGGATAATTTTTTTTTAAATGTTGGCGATTTTCAAGTTAGAAATAAAACATAAAAATAAAAATAAATAAAAAAATAAGAAAAAAAAACAAATACAAAAAATATATAAAAAACAAAAACAAAAAACCTATAAAAATGTAAAAATAAAACATAAAACATGACAAAAATAAAAATAATAAAAACATGTTAGTAATAA
>APFE030870410.1:0-12636 GCA_000404065.3 Pinus taeda | reverse complement strand
ATTATGTTATGACCCCTTAGACTCCTATATATAGAAAGGAGGTCTTTTCATTTGTATCATCGAAGAATTGTTCATTTATGTAATGTAAAGGAGGTTGCCCCCTCGAAGAGGCTGAATTCTAAGGCGTTGATCTACCTTTTATATCTTTTTCTTGAGCTGGTTACATAACACATCGCTATCATCCTTACAGGAGGAATGATATGGGATACTTGCCAGATGAATTCAAGAAAGAAAAACCACCTAATTTTGATGGAGACGTGAAGAATTTGGAAGATGCAGAGGCTTGGATACTTGGGATGAGCAAATGCTTTGAGTTGCATGAGTACACAGATAACATGAAGGCAAGAATAGCAATCTTCAGCTTGAAAGGTAAAGAAGGCATATGGTGGGAAGATGTTAAGTGGGTCAGAGACATCAGGACAAATGACTTGAGTTGGCTGGAGTCCAAGAGGATTTTAAGGAAGAAGTACTTGTGAGAGAGGTAATACGACAGTAAGGCTAAAGAATGCTCTAAGTTAAATATGGAATCAATGACAGATGAAGAGTACACGACCAAGTTTCTAGAGCTATTAAGGTATGTATCGTATCTTACTAATGAGAAGGCTAAAGTTCATAGATTTGTCAGTGGTTTTCCACTAGCATTTAGAGATCGGATTGAGTATGATGAGCCTTGATCACTTGAGGAATTCATTGAGAAATTGAAGCATCGTTATGGACATTCAAAGCGTAGGAATGAGTCTTAGCATGGATAGAAGGGAAAAGATAAAGGTAGAGGTAAATGGCAACCTAAAAGAACAAGGCCTCAGAATGCAGATGGGGAGGAAAATATGGAACCGCAAAAGAAGTTTAACGTAGCTAGACAGGGACATGGGTCACAATAACAACAACATAGAAGTGAGGGCACTGGTCGGTTGGAGTGTTGGACATGTGGTGAGGAACAACTTAGAAGATATTGTATGTTGCATGAAGGTGGAAGTCCTAAGATATACAGTGCACAGGAGGTGCATACTGTTGGGGATGTTGGTAAGAGAGTTCCTTGTATTTATGCAGTCGTGGACAACAAGAATGCATAACACTAGCCATTTATCATTGAGATGGACAGTAAGCTTTGTGATCAATTTATTTCTATTTTGATTGACCTTGGATCTAATTATAGCTATGTTAGTCCTAACTTGGTCGATAAGTGTGGTTTAAGTAAGGAATCGCATGCAGAGTCTTGTTTAGTGCAGTTGGTTACAGGTATGAAGAAGTGAGTTCATCATTGGGTAATATCTTGCGCATTTTACTTGAATGGTATGCCTACTGCAACACATCTAAATGTATTACTATTGGGATGATATAATATGTTGTTGGGCCTAGATTGGTTTTATCTTGATAGAACCAAGGTAGAATTCTATGATAAATCTATTCGGTGTGTTGTTGATAATGGGGAACCAAGAGTCTTGCAGGGTAAGAAGAAATCCACATCAGTTAGGATGGTGACAGCTATGCAAGCAAAGCATAGCCGCAGGAAAAGGTGTATGTTATTTGAAGTACACATTTCTAATGATAAGGGTAAGGAGGTTGAGGATGAAGATGTTTTGAACATGTACCCAGTTTTGCAGCAGTTTCAGGATATATTTCCTAAAGACATTACAGAGTTGCCACCTCATAGGGAGGTAGAATTTTCCATTGAGATAGTGCTAGGGGTAGCTCCAGCATCGAAAGCACCTTACAAGATCAGCACACCTAACTTGGTTGAGTTAAAGTTGTAGTTAAAGGAAATGTTGGATAAGGGATACATTAGGCCAAGTGTGTCACCTTGGGGCACACCGGTCTTGCTTTTGAGGAATAAAGATGGTACTCTCATATTATGCATTAATTATAGGCAGTTGAACAAAGTGACTATCAAGAACAGGCACCCTTTGTCAAGGATTGATTATTTGCTCAATCAACTGAAGGGAGAAACAGCATTCTCAAAGATCGACTTCAGATCTGGATACCATCAGGTACGCATCAAAGAGGAAGACATTTATAAGATTGTGTTCAAGACCAGGTGTGGGCATTATGAGTTTGTTGTTGGTCCATTCGGCTTAACTAATGCTCCGTCTATATTCATTTGTTTGATGAATAATGTGTTGCATCCATATTTTGATAAGTTTGTTATTGTTTTCATCAATGATATACTCGTATATTATAAAAAAGAGGAAGATGATGCCGAACATTTAGCAGCAGTGTTGAGGTTTTTGAGGGAGAATCAGTGGTATGCTAAGCTCAAAAAGTGTAGTTTCTTTCATAATGATGTAGACTAATTGGGGCATGTTGTCTCCAAGGAGGGCATTGCAGTAGATCCAGAGAAGATAAGGGCCATCATGGAGTGGGTAGCTCCTAAGAGTGTGGATGAGGTGAGATCTTTCATGGGTGTGTAAGGTTATTATAGGAGGTTCATCAGGAACTTCTCGCAAATTTATTATCCCATCACATCATTGCAAAGGAAAGGTAATAAGTTCGCGTGGATAGAGGAGTGTGAGGCTATCTTTGAGCAGCTTGAGCAGTTGTTGACACATGCACCAGTGCTATAGATTGTAGATGCAGACAAAGAGTTTGTGGTATGCACAGATGCTTCCAAGAGAGGTCTTGGTGGATTCCTTATGTAGGATAGATAGGTGGTATGTTATGAGTCCCAGAAAATAAATGAGCACGAGAAAAAATACCGGACACATGATCTTGAGTTAGTAGCGATCATACATTCATTGAAGATGTGGAGACACTATCTTCTTGGTAGGAGGTTTGTACTTATGAGTGATCATATTGGGTTGAGGTATTTGTTTGATCAACCGAATATAAATGGAAGGTAGGCTAGATGGTTGGCCACAATCGGTGAGTTTGATTTCGAGATCAAGTACATCAAAGGTAAAGAGAACAGGGTGAAAATTTCTCTCAACAGATGGGTACAGATACATCACTTAGCAGCTATGACCTCCTATGGGATGGACTTACAAGACAAGATATTAAAGATAGGTCAATAGTATGTTAGTTATATGGAGATTGTGCACAAGTTGCAGTAGGGTACTTGTATAGGTACAGGTGTAGGTACAAGTACAAGTGCAGGTGCACAAGGTATGGATTATTGTCTTACAGCGGATGGATTGGTCAGGTTCCGAGACAGGATATGTATCGAATAACAGTGAGCTCAAGAAGGTGATCTTGAGGTAGTTTCATGTGAAACCTTATTTAGGTCACCCAGGTTATCATAAGACACTGAGAGCGGTGAAGAGATTCTACTATTGGCCGAATTTGAAGAAGGATGTAGCACAGTTTGTGGCGAGGTGTTTCGACTGTCAGCGAGTCAAAGAAGAGAGTAAACATCCAGGTGGACTGCTACAACCGATCACGATTCCAGAGTGGAATGGGAGGTCATTTCCATGGAGTTCATCACAGGGTTTTCAAATACAGTGAAGCAACATGATTCCATTATGGTCATTGTGGATAGATTAATAAAGGTTGCACACTTTATTCCAGTGAAGTATACATTCTCAGCTAGCAATGTGGCGCAGGTATTCAAGAAATATGTAGTTATATTGCATGGTGTTCCAAAGAAGATTGTGTCAAACGGGGATGCGAAGTTCACTTCCAAGGTTTGGAAGGAGTTATTTGCAGGTTCGGGCACATAGTTGGCCTTCAGCGGAGCCTAACATCCACGGAAAGGGTCAACAGGATATTGGAGGACATGTTGAGGATGTATGTGATCCATCAGTAGTGGAAGTAGGAAGAGTATCTCCCTTTGGTAGAGTTCACATACAACAACGGTTATCAGGAGTCATTGAGAATGATTCATTTTAAGGCATTGTATTGGCAGAGTTGTAACACTCCCATTAGCTGGAGTGATCTGGTTAGCAGGGTATTGATTGGACCAGATATGTTGGAAGACATGGAGCAGGAGATGTAGGTGATCAAGAAGAATCTAAAGGCAACACAAGATAGACAAAAGAGTTATGCATATCGGAACAGGTTGCTCAAGGATTTCCAGGTTAGGGAACATGTGTACTTGCGCATCAAACCGAAGAAGAGATCCTTGCAGATTGGATCATGTGCCAAGATGGAACCACATTTTTGTGAACCCTTCAGTACCATTGAGAGGATTGGGCCAGTAGTCTATTGACTTGCACTTCCTCCAACAGTGAAAGTCCATGGTATTTTCCATGTATCTTTGCTTAAGAAGTATGTTAAGGATGTTGATCATGTGATTAACTGGTATGTATTGCAGGTGCAACCAAATGGAGAATTCCAGCTGGAGCCTCAGTGTATATTGTAGAAAAAGATGTGCATGCTCTGGAACTAAGCAATCGAACAAGTTAAAGTGCAATGGAAGCACTTTGGGCCCGATGAAGCTGCATGGGAGATGGGGGGATCAGATGCAGGCTACGTATCCTCCTTGTTTTCCGATTGAGGCAAAGATTCTTCGATATGGTGGTTTGGTATATGCTTTATGGTGGTTTGGTATATGCTTTATGGTGGTTGATATATCCTTTATGTTGGTTTGGTATATGTTATATGATGTTTTGATATATGCTTAGATATGGTCTTTAGTATATGTTTTGATATATGCTTTGTTATATGATATGGTATATGTTTTTGGTATATAATTTTAGTAATGTTGATATATGTACACATGTTTATGGATGTAAATACTGCCATGAGCTATGTCATAAATATCCATGAGAAGTATGTCTTCTTTTAGAAGGTTGCTGAGGTATATGTGTGATTTAACACTAAGGACAATGTCCCCCAAGAGGGAGGGTTCTGTAACAACCCTGGTGATAATTCCATGTAATAAAAGTTTAAAAAAAATAAACACAGTCGATGGGACACTTATTCCAAGCCGAATGTTTGGCAAGACATCCTAGGTGGTGTTTATTTGGTTTTTATGGCTAAGGAAATTCGCAAAGGCAATGGCTAAGGCTTTGGAAAGGCAAACTGGCATTTTTGGCACAATTATTTATGAAAATAATGGAAAGTAGGAGAAAATGGAGGTGAAAGGTCACAGGTTGCATGTGAGGATAAAAATGAAGTAAAATAATGAAAAATGAAGAAAATAGAGGCCTCATCCATAAAAAGGCTTCTATGGATCAGTTGGTAACCTTTTGTCAGCTAAGTTTTGGAGCTCTCTCTCTCTCTCTCTCTCTCTCTGACACTTAGAGTTCCATGGATCACTTTAACGTTGGAGCAAGAAAGGAAAATAAGGTAAGAGAAGGCAAAGATCAAGTAGGGAAAGGCAGGATCGAGTAACTACAATATGCTTCATTGCAAGTATTAACTTGCATGTGTATTTTCCTTACTAGATTTGGCATGCATGGGATTTCATGTGGTTCTTTTCTACCATGGCATGGGTTTTTCTAGGTGTGACAGTACTTTCAACCTAGCCTTGCCATTTTCTGATAGCTTTGATGAGATGGGTTCTCTCATATAGTTTATGTGGGATGGCTGGATTGGGTTCGAATATGAGTGGGTTGGATCTCTGAATTGGAAAGCACATGGTTTAGTCATCTCTAAACCAAACTAAGGATCATGAAGCCACTGACCTAGTAACCCTTGGACGGGACTGTGGGTTGCAGTAAAGCTATATTGTGTAGCTCAGTGAGCCTAGGAATCATTGCCGGTGAATGGTATGATATACGGTAAAGCCAAGAGGTGGATTTTATCTTCGTTGGGCCTAGTGATCCCAAGATGGGATGCATGGTAAAGCCTAGAGAGTATGTCTCGGTGTAGGGCCTAATGATCCCTCGATTACACTGTGGATGCACGGTAAAACCTAGGAGACTAGGAGGCACTCAAATTATTCACGGTGTAGGCGGATAACTCACATGGAATCCATGTTGATTGGTGTTTTTGGTGAGTTCTATGAATCCCACATTCATGCTTGGAATATGGCACAGGGGTGATTCATTAAAGAGAGACTTGGCTCATCCAATATATGGTCGGGTGGAACGTGGTAGTCACATCACTAGTTGGTTCATTACATTCATTAATGAGAAATTCATTTCCTTGATTTTCATGTGTAAATGTATTTATGTATATGTGGATTTTTATGGTTGATATGTTTATGGTATTGTTGTTCCTATTATGCTAGTTATATGTACATTTTATGACAGCAACTATGTATGGCTCTCAGCATGTTTTTACATATACATGAATAGATAATGTGTCTATGACCTAATAGATGATAGTGCAACAATTGACATGAGGGAAAAATGGTTCATAGAAATTCTCAGATAAGTATGAGATCCCTACACTTAATTATGTTGTTTACACCTGTAAGTTACATGTTGATGACGTGTTTGACGAAATTCCTGTCATGGCTAGTAGGGGTATGGTTAGTCTTGCTCAGTTTATTGCGTTTGCATCATTGTTCTCTGTATGTTTACTGATTCTAAGCTATCACTCGATTCTAGGAAGTGACTTAGGCTCTGGACCTAAAAAAGTTGCTTAAATCCCAGGGTCGTTGGCGCAAAACTGGAAATTTTGGTCCTTGGATGTTGGCAGGCAAGCCTATGAGACTGACTTTGAGTTTTTGGTCACTCCCTTGCCCATAGCATGAGAGTGACTATGGCCTAAGAGATCCAGAACAACAATGGGACCCAGGGACAGGTTGTCTGAATGGTTGACTTGTCTCTTGAGGGTTCAAGTGATGATGTTGGATGAATATGTGTGATGTTCTGTCGATTTCACTTCCTTAAGGTCACATGGGAGGTTGAATCTGATCTGTTCCAACCAAGATGTGGGAGGAGGGTGTTACACTTTGGTTGTGAGTTGAGTTATTAGTTCCTGGAGCCTTGGTTGGATAAACGCTTTTGTAATAGTCCAAAGTAAATATAAAATTAATTTCCTAAATAAAATCAGAATCAACAAATAAGTACATACCTATATTACTTGTGATCGATCTCTACCAGATGACAACAAGGTTTTGGGGACGACTCTTTACCCAACTGTAGGCTCAATTGTGCAATGGTTTGCTACAACTAGCCACCCTCGAGCCCTCAATCAACGTACTACTGCCAATGACTCCTAAGTCATAGAATACCATTCTCCCAAGAGAATGAAAGATAGAATCTCGGAATGATGGAATGCAGGGATGACTCTCATCTTCCTCACCATCTATTAAATAGAAAAAACATTGGAAGGGGAGCCACATGCACACACTCCATGTGTCTACATGCAACTTTCTTTTGATTTTTAACTTTTCTTGTTTTGTTTCTTTACTTTTCTTTTGATTTTTAGCTTTCTTGTTTTATTTTCTTCTTTTTGATAGTTTTCTTGCTTTATTTCTATTTATTCTTATTTAGAGCTTTAGTATGGTTATTACTATTTTTATTTTTATTATTTTTATTTATTTTATTGTATATATATTTTAATATCATTATTATTTAACATTATGATTTATGATTATTATTTTTATTATGTATTATTAAGTGATTTATTTATTTATTAATATTTATTATTATATTATTATTATATTTTATTATTTATTATTATTTATTATTTTATTTACTTCATGTTGCCAGCACCCTCTGCTGAACTAGTATAACCAGCAGGCATCGAGAGTCCCCAACACCTCGGGGAATCTCAAGGAATCTCTGTCCTTTTTCCCACTTTTGGCACCAGATATAAGCCTAACCCGGTCTGTATCCTATTCCAAGGCTGGCCCCAAGGCTCACGCCTGACTCAAACCTCATCTGCCCCAAGGAAGGCATCCAGTCCGGTACTCAATGACCCCGAGCATCTCGCAAGGTTGGCCCACTCCCTCCACAACTATTAAGGCGCACAACCCTAGGCATCGAAGTCCTTAGCATCCCTTGCTATATATATTTTACTAATTTGGTCTGTTGGCAGAATTCTGGAAGAGGACATAGGCCTATAACTGTCTTTTCAAATCAGATCAGAAGTTTTTTTTTAAGTAGTATATACATTTGGTGATCTATTGTCACTCTCTCGATAAATTTCAAATTAACAACAAGTCAGCATGATTCTTGGTGGAAAAAGCTTTGGAATTTAGGTTTTTTTTAATCTCTTTGTGTAGCATCCAGGTTACAGCCATTTGCAGATGAATATGATCCACAAGGTTACCTCAAATGAAGTGCATACTGTTCAAAGTCCAAGCACCAAAGGAATCTCCTTCTCTTGTCAAGAATTCAAAGCGCTAAAAATCATTATAGCTAAAATGTATTGTAGCTAATTGGTTTGTTCTGAGTTTCCTGGTATTGTTTTGATCTTTATGTTGTAATTAATGAATGTAAAACCTGGTAGCTATTAAAGCTTTGTTAAGGGTTTGATATGGTGTTGCCTTCGCGGGTGCGTTTGCAGACGGGCCATCTTATTAATAAAATGATTTTATTTTGTGTTTTGGGGAGGGATAACCTTCCCAGTGGTCCGATCCGGTTCTAGGTCAGGTGGCGGTGTCTTTTCTTTATGGTGTGGAATATTTTTTTGGTTGTTTGATTTCTTAAAGCCCTTAGAGTAATCATTTAATAGCCATAATAATCTCAAGATACATTCAATAAATTTGTTTAACAGTGCATTTAATTCTTCTAACATAAGTTATGATTGCTTAAACAGATATTTAAATATTTCACTCTACAGCACAAAATTTCAATTTATCTTTATCCTTAAAAATCATGAATCTGTAGAATTAATATTGGTGTGACATATAATGATGAATAAATTTTCTTTCGAAATTCAAGTACCTTTTAACACAATAATGCCACAAATACTCTTACGCTTTAATCATTCAAATATGGGTTGAGACAATTCTCTAAGTTTTATTCTCACATCATTATTACTTTCTAACTCATGTTTTCAATGGTTTTACAATACAAAATTTGTGATTGTTGATAATTTATGGTTTCAGTATTGTGATTGTTGATAATTAAAACTCATAAACTCTGATAATAAGGATAACTTATTAACCTTATTATTATTAGATTTTGATAATAATTATTATTGAGTATATTGGTTCTTACTTTATGCTTCTTCAAGTGATGAATCTTGATATTGAGTTACATTAGTGTTTTATTTCTTGTACAAGGTCTCTATATCAACCTTATTTTCTTTTTACAATTCACAAAGTGAAATTCTAAATGAGTCACATAATTAAGATATAGTTTTATTATGACTCAATGATTCATTGGAAAAGTATATAATCTTATAATCTTGATGGTGATAATCTACCCATAATTGACGATATATAATTCTCTGAAAGTTCGCACTATTGATATGGTATACTGGCATGTTGTTGTAACTACTCACCACCGGTTCATTTTACAACACAATTTACATAACACTTGAAGTAATTGGATAATTTAAGTTGAAATTGTCACCAATTAAAGTGCTCTAAAATAGTGAAATATGTTCCAATTCATAATGGATAAACTCTGATATCTTATTACCTTTAGTTGTTCGTTGTTCACTTGCATCTATTCATTATTTTATGGTTTAATCTGATCTAAAAACACATAAATAACATTTTGTGAATGTTGATCATATTATTCACTAATTATTTGTTGGATTACTGTCCTTTAGCGATAGCAGTTACTTGGCATTTCTCTGGTCCATTATTGCAAGAACACAACTCTCTCAATATGATCTTCTAATAAATTTAATTTTGCGTTGCAATTGCCATTTAGATTACATGTATCTGCTCATTTACTACTCATATCATTTGTATACTAAACATCATCAAGCTACAAGATGGTATATTTTAGTCTCAGTGGCAAATCGTACAGATTTGGATTAAAGTTCAGATGTTGAGTATAATGAGGTTCTAATTCAAGGTTAATTGCATATAATGGTTAAAGTTGTCTAAAGAGAAATGGGAAGGAGAAATTTGCAAATTTTTTTAAGGATGATAACTAATGATAGTTCATGTGATTATGGCCAACTTGGATCAGATAATTAAGGTGGTAGAGAAGAAGTATCACAACAAAGATAGTAAATCAGTAAGAAGAGACAACCTATTTTGGAACATAAAAGAGTATTGTGGTATTTTGGGACATAATGGAAGAATTTGCTATTAACATAACTTGGTACTCTAAAGGTATCACTATAAGGTCTATCTAAAGATGATGCACATAAAGAAGAAAGTATTGGCAATCAACCAATGAAGTTGAATAATTATGGTAATACTTTTACGGAACTTGGATTGTATGATAAAATGATTGGAAAGGATAAGTTGTGTGTGTGACAACATCTATAACAATTTTCCCTCTAATGGGAGAGCCACATTGTAAAGTTTCCATAGGTGACTAACTATATGAACGAATTATGGATAACAAGACGTATGATCAGGTAATTTTATTATGTTGATAATCGGATTACATTTGGTAGCTATCTTAATGAATTTACTTTTCAGGTATTACCCAAGTTGGGAAAGAGTAATGTATGAAGTTGCATGATGACCAAGTAATGATAAACTTGGAAGATATAGGAAGGAATGTTGCTAGAAATTTTATAAGGATACCGTAAGAAGGATTGTTACATAGTGACAAAGAAGTAAAAGTCAATTAATAGAGGTTGTATTGACTAGGACTTTCCATAACATTAAAAGAGGTTGTTTCCAAAAAACACCTCACATTTAAGTTTTCATGGATAATGATGGTAGTAGTGTTTCCAACCGTTTCAAAATCTAAAATAATGATACTATTTAATAAGAAAGAGTCTTTTTTGCCCAACTTAAGGAAGGGGTCAATTTATGATAAAGCAATCAAGTGGTATCGAGATACGAACTTGACGAACTCGACGGGATAAGAAAATATTTCTTTGGATGAAGTGCTAATTGTTAAATAAGTCAACATCGATCAACAAATCCTCGTGCAAGTAAATTAAGCATGATATAAAATTAAATCATGATGAGTATCAAGGGATTTTAATTTCGATTTAAATATTGATGGTATAATGAGACATTAAGACTCAAGATGATGAGGCTCATGTACTTAGATGATTATACCGATGGGGGTAAATGATCATCTACCTAGTAGAAAGAAGTGGAAGTGATTATTGAATAGTAATTGACAACTTGAGGAAAACATATTGACAATATTTCATTATATCATGGTAGGAAGATAATGATGTACATATGGTTCTTATAGTGATAATGCATCCATATGATAATAGCAATATGCATAGGTATTATGACGTTATGTCAAGATATATTGACATATTCATTTATTAAGTAGGTATTTAATGTTCAATACTCATGATGGATATGATATGCATAACGTGGCATAGGAATTATGATGCTATAATATGAGGATTATTGACATATGAAACCATGATATGTCTTTGATGTAACTATGTTAATGGTATAACTGAAGCATGTGATAGTTGCGTACAAATTTATGACATGCATAAGCATGCAATGCATTATTACTCCTAATGTTGCGATTAACAATAATAATTATTTTCTATGTTATAGCTTTGGAGACCTGTAACATCTTGGGTTGAGTTACTAGTTCTAGAGCCTTTATTAGACAAATGCTCTAGATCCCTTGGTGAGTTGAGTTACTAGTCTTGGACCCTTGGTTGGACAAATGCTCTAGAGCCCAGAAACAACTGTGGATTGAGTTACTAGTCCTAGAGCCTTGGTTGGAACAAACGCTTTGGAGCCCTCGATAGGTTGGGTAAAGGCCAATTTGGTGATGGTTAGTAATGTAAGACCATGAGGTGGAATCACTAGTTGAGGGTTGAGGTGGTTTGGCCTCTAGAATCCCTGGTTCAGTTTTGTTTGAATTGTTCCATGGGATCCCACATTCATGCTTGCAATATGACGCAAGGGTGACTGGCTAAAAGAAATATTGATTCAGCCTAGTCTATGGTCGGGTGGTACATGGAAGTCCCTAACTTGGTTGGATTTGATTATGCTAACAAGAGATATTTTTCCCTTGGTATTTTTGTGAGTAAAGGTACTTGATGTTATGTGGCTTTAATGGTTATTTTCTCATTATATCTCTAGTTATTCGCTGGTTATAAGCATGTTTTATGATAGTTATGATATATGGCCCTCATCATGTTTTGATTAGTATATGAAACAATAATGAATGAATGAAATAATAGATCATAATGCAACTAATGTGAGAAGACATCAATCCTTCTTGACAATTCTCAAATAAGCATGAGACCCCTATGCTCATATATGTTGTTGAAACCTGTAGATTTCATATTTATGATATGTTTGACGAAATGACTATCACGATTGGCCTTGGTTAGGTAAAGTCCTTAATCAAATTTGATAGTAGAGGCTTTGTCTTGGTGTCATTTATTGTCTCGGAAAGTCTCATCAAGTTCTGGGCAGTGGTTTGGAAAGTAGCCTTGAAAAATGGCTTAAATATCATAGTCTCTCGCACCGATTACCAAAAAATATTGTAGTCTCTCATTTGCGGGCATTGTGGGAGCGACTTCAAGGTTTCAGTTTCATGCATGCATTTTCACGGGAGCTACTGGGGGTTTAACTCAAGGTTTGGGCACCTGGAGTGGTGGATTAGCTCTTAGGGGTCCTATAACACCTGTTGAACAGGTAAATTGTTGAACAGGTAAATCCCCTCTGCGGACAGAGGCGATCCCACTAGCCCAAATGGGGTCTAGCAACAATCACACAACGCTAACACG
>APFE030870396.1:36679-84251 GCA_000404065.3 Pinus taeda | reverse complement strand
ATAGTTTTGAGACATATATAGTATTGATTTATACACAGTCCTTTTTTTGAAGAAATTTCAAACCCCATTCCAGTTATCAGTTTTCCTTATCACTCCATGCATTTAGTTTTAAATCTAAGGATGATAAGAATTCAAAAAATCTGGAAATGACAATATTTTTCTGAAAACACAAATTTAGAGATTTCACAACTACTGAAATTGTAGAAGTAAAACACAGGAAAATTATGACAGCTACACACAGAAGATAACAATGTGATTTTTGGTAAATGTGACATTGGAAACCCCCTGCACCCCCACAACTCTTGGGGAAAACTAGTTTGAGAGCTCTTGTTTATTTCTAAAAATTATTTTACAGAGAAACTGAAATACACAACAAAAATTCCAGCAACCACAAATTACAACTTATCTTGATTTCCATGCTTGAATTCCACCTCGAAAATTGTTCCTATTAGCAAACATCCAAAACAAAAAAATTTCCTGTAATAAAACAACATTAAATGTTGTATGAAATGCCTTGAAAATTGTGCTTGTAATATGTTGTAAGGATTGTATGGATCATACTGATTTCATTAGTAAGATTGTTAAAAAAATCGCGCCCAAAACATGCCTCGAAATTTGTGTCCTTGTTGTTTTCCCCCTTTGTCGATTTCTATGCCTTTCTCCTACTATAAAATTTTTCCTTGGGATGTGTGCCAATAAATGTTGCTACCCAGATTTGCTGAATTGTCTCCTTGTTGCTCTCCTTCACTTCCTCACGGCTCAGAAATTTTATCCTTACTCTCTCTTCTCTTTCTCTCAAATGCTCATGAAAGGACGAGTTGATCTTTTTCTCTTCTCTTGTCCTTTTACCCTCTAAATGACCTTTTGGGTTACCCTAAGATCTAATGGATGAGATTTGTTTAGATTTAGGGATGAGAATGAATGTGCATTTAATTCTCACTTTCTATTTTTTAATTCACATACTTAAATAAAGACCCACTTAGCCTTTTATGTCCATTGTAAATTTTTCATCTTCTAATTCTTCATTGACTTTAATAAAGTCAGCTTTAAATTAGAACGTAACTTACTTTACCACTTATAAAGTCACTTTTAAATTAGAAAGTAACCTTACCATTTATAAAGTCACTTTTAAATTAAATTTACTTTACCACTTATAAAGTCACTTTAGGAGAAAAGTATAAATAAATTTGGACACTCTTCCCTAGGCTAAAGATCAAATCCTTAGGGAATCACTTGTCCTCTCGTACCCAAATTTTTATCACTCCCTCTTATCGAGGAAGGTGTTCCTCACCACTCCCATCTTGTCTCTAAAGTAGACATGCTTGCCCTATGGTAAGGCTTTGGTGAAAATGTCCACTACCTGCTCATTTGTGGAAATGTATTCAATCTTGATAGCTCCCTTTTGCACATAGTCTCTAATGAAGTGATACTTGATCTCAATATGCTTTGACATGTCATGAAAAATTGGATTCTCCGTGAGTTTTATGTAACTCTGATTATCACAGTAAATTACTAAAGGTATCAATGCCTCACCAAATTAACCAAACAATATCATGTGAAGCCATATCACCTCACAACTAGCCAAACTAGCAACCATATACTTTGCCTCAGCTAAGCTCAATGCAAAAGAATGTTGTTTCTGGCTTATCCATGACACAACTGTTGAACCCAACCCAAAATAACACCCAAAAGTACTCTTCTTATGTGAAGCACAACCTGCCCGATCTGAATCTGTGTACCCTACGAGTCTCACTCCATCACCCTATCTATAATCTAGACCAAAATCCATAGTCCCCTGCAAGTAACAAAGAATGTGTTTTGCAGCTACCCAAAGAACTCTCTTGGGCTCACGCATGAATTGACTCATAGTGTGAACTCCAAAACATATATCTGGTTGAATGTTGACCAAATACATCAATTTACCAACCAATTTTCTATATAGATTAAGATCCACCAACTCGAAATCAGAAACCTAAATATTCTTCCAGTTAGTGATCATAGGTGTAGACATGGGTTTGCATTCCTCCATGTGAAATCTACTAAGAATATTCACAATGCACTTACCTTGTCCCAAGAAGAAATGCCCTCCTCCTACACACCTCCAATCCTAGAAAATAATGCATCAAGCCGATATACTTCATCTCATACTGTGAAGCAAGATCTCTCTTGCAACCCTCAATGAATCTCTCTACACTAGTGATGATCAAGTCATCAACATACAACACTAGAATGAGAGGCTCCTCACCCACCACAATGAAGTATAGGTTCGAATCAGCCTCACTCTTTATGAAGCCCAACCACTGCAAGTATGTATCAATCCTTGACTACCAAGCTCTAGGAACTTGCTTTAGGACAGAGTGCCTTTTTCAATCTAAATACATGGGACTCCTTCCCATGCACCTCAAAGCCCTATAGCTACTCAATATAAACATCCTCCTGAATGAAACCATTGAAAAATGCGGTCTTCACATCCATCTGTTGGATATTCCAACCCATGTATACTACAATCAATATAATGTAGAGAATGGATGTATACCAAGCTATGGGAGCGAAGGTCTCCTCATAGTCAACTCCCTCTACCTATGAGAACCCTCTCGCAAAAAATAGAGCTTTAAACTTCTCGATGCTACCATCTACAACATGATTTATATTATTGATCCATCTAGAAGTAACAATTGATTTACCTTGAGGCCTCACCACTACCTCCCAAACATTGTTCTTCATAATAGAGGAATACTCCTCCATCATGGCCTTTCTCGAGATGTGTTGGGTGGCTGCCTCCTCATAACTTTAAGGCTTGGAGTCAGCAATGCGTGTTACCAATGCCATATAACTATTGAACCACTAAGGTGGTTTACTCTCTCTAACCTGTCTCTTTGGCCTAGCAACTGATGTGGCCTCGCGCAAGGTATCTTGAAGCCACATGGGCTTCGTCTTTCCTGATCATACTTCTCCCACTAGAGTGAAAGAATCCTCATCGTCATCAGAAGAGGGAACTGTTGAAGGCTTTCCAACTGACCTCATGCCCGAATCTGTGCTTGTAGATGCTGAAGTACTATTTCAACTGTCCATTAGTGGATTACCCTATGAACTGCTCTATGGACTGCCCTGCATGCTACTCAAAGAGCAACCCACCCGACTCTAAGAGCCACTACTCATTGATCGACTTGACACTATAATTGATGTACCTCCCGATCCCTAACCACTGGATCCTTCTGACTAACTGAACTACTCCTAAGGGTCTAGTGACTCTAGATATTCTAACTCTCGTGATCTCCTAAAAGCTCTCTCCTCCTCAAACATCACATCCCGCCTGACATCCACATTCCTCTAGGTAGGAATATAAATCTAATAAGACTTCGAGGTCTCTCTATAACCCACAAACATCACTTGTTTGCAGTGGGCTCTAGATTGGTCCTATTCTCCTTGGGGACATAGGAATATGTAAGGCACCCAAAGATACAAAAGTGCCCAACATCAAGCTTCTTCCAAGAACAAGCCTCCTCTAGAGTCACATTCCCCAAGGCACAATGTGGACTCCTATTCTGAAAGTACACAACAATGTTTTAGGCCTCTGCCCACAAAAATAAAGGTAACCCAAGATCATGGAGCATGGCTTTCATAGCCCCTACAATGGATCTATTCTTCCTCTCCACAACCTCATTCTACTCAGGGTTGTAAGGAACTATGAACTCCCTCCTAATGCCTACCTCAGCACAAAAATCAACAACTTCACCAAGGGTATACTCCCCTACATTGTCTGACATGAGGACCTTGGTCTTCCCGCCTGTCTGGGTCTCCAAAAGAGCTTTCAACTCTTGAAACCGCTTGAATACCTCACCCTTGGCCTTTAAGAAATAAATCCATGCTTTTCTTGGAGTGGTCATGAATGAATAAAACATAGTATTCATAGCCACTCAAGGATACATGAGACATCCAACCACTCACGTCGGTATGAATGAAGTCAAGGATCCCTCTGTTGTCACTCATGGGAAAAGGGTATCTGGAAAACTTCCCCATAACACATCCTCTACATACATCATGGTGATCAGAACTGAAATCTGGCACACATGTGGTGATCTCTCGCAACGTACTCAAGGCCCCATGATACATGTGCCCCATCCTATGGTGCCAACTCTCACACAACTCTGAACTACTAGATCTGATGTCGGTCCTATCTCGGGTGCTACTACTTAATGCCATCAGGGCTGGAATGAGAACTTGTACACCTTTTCATGGCACACACCAATCACTCTAGCTGAAGAGGCTGGAGTTCCCCTAGGATATATAAGCACAAAGCCCTATACTGAACAACACATCATACCCTTTATCCTCAAGTGTTGAGATGGATATCAGGTTCTTCTTCATTCTAGGGACATATAGAACATCTGACACTTTGAAGGGAGGTTTGGGTCCCCTATCAAATGTCAATGTCCCCACAGAGACTACTCTAACGATGCTATCATCACCAAGTACTACATCCATATTAGTATCATCCTCTGAACGGTCTGAGAAGTTCTCTCTGATTCCTATCATGTAGCAGGAAGTGCCACTATCAACATACCAAATGCTATAAGATGCTCTGCTAGTAATGGGGAGTGCACACTCCCTCTGAACGTGTATGGAAGGTGACCTTGGACTAGTGGCCTCACAAGATGTGAACCCAAACTCCCAACCAAAGCTCTCTGAGAAGCTTTCTATCTCTGTAAAAGTTTCCATGGGTGTGTCTCTCCCTTTCTTGTTCTTCTTCTCTCAACACACAACATCATAGTGTCCCAACTTTTGACAATTCCAACATTTGACTTTGGAATAATCCTTCTCGTTCTGCTGCTTGCCTTTAACTTCTCCTTTGCCTCCACCATTGGAAGCTTACTCCTTTACTCTGCCTCTCATTCCTCTTTCTAACAATGCCACGTTATCATCCTCCTCCACCTATTTGGCTACTCCAATATGTTTCTTTCTGATCTCATTCTGAATGCAATCATCCCACAACCTCTCCCAATCGGGAAGGTTTTTCCATGCAACAATTCCATCCACAAAATTCTCCTATGTCTTAGGAAGACCATTCAAAGTAATCGTCACCAACTTAGTGGGTGTGATGATCTCACCTACGACTACCAACATATCTCTCACAGAAGTGATCTTTGTGAGGTATTTTGTAGGACTGTCAGTCTCAGCCATTTTAATGGCATTCATTTTATCCTTTAGGACCATTTTTCTATTTTCATTTGAGCTCTGGTAAAGATTGGTCAAGGTTGTCCACATCTCATGTGCATAGTCTTTCCTCACACATTAGGAATGACATGATCTTTGATTCCATCTAGAATCAACCATTTTTCCTTAGCATTATTTTGTTAAACTATGCCAATTGTACAACGTCAACAAGTACTACTACTGGGTCCTGTGTTGTATTTACCATAATGTTATAGACTTCTGCTTCCTCAAAGATTCACTATATTCTATCCTTTCATGCATTGTAGTTGTTCTGCCCATCCAACATGTCTTCAACTCTAAAAGCCAAAGGCATGTTTCACTATCCTACCAAACTGAAATTTTCAAATCTATGGTAAAGGTTTTTGTTTTTTGTGTAAAAATTAGATTGCTATAATTTTCACTTTATTGTCCCAAACAGCAATTTTCAGCCAACCAAGCTCTGATACCATGAAGAAATTTCAACCCTCATCGTGATTATCAGTTTTCCTTATCACTCCCTGTATTTAGTTTTGTATCCAAGCATGATAAAAATTCTAAAAAACTGGAAATGACAATATTTTTCTGAAAACACAAATTTAGAGATTTCACAACTGTTGAAATTGCAAAAATAAAACACAACAAAATTATGACAACTACACACAAAATAACACAGTGATTTTTGGTCAATGTGACCTTGGAAAAACCCCCCTACAACTCTTGGGGAAAACTAGTTTGAGAGCTCTTCTTTATTTCTAAAAACTCTTTTATAGAGAAATTGAAATACACAGTAAAATTTCCAGCGACCACAAATTACAACTTAGCTCGACTTTCGTGCATGAACTCCGCCTCGAAACGTACTAATCAGCAAACATCCAAAACAGAAAATTTTCCAACAATAAAGAAACATTAAATGAGGTACGTCCTGCTCGAAAATCATGCCCTGAACCTGATGTAAGGACTGTACGGACCGTATAGATTTTTAGTATTATGGTCGCCTCAAAAATTGTGCCCAAAATTTGCCTCAAAATTTGTGGCCTTGTTGTTGTCCCTCTTCCTTGATTTATGTGCCTTTCTCATGTTGTACAATTTTTCCTTGGGATGCATGCCAATAAATGATGCTAGCCAGATTTACTGAAATGTCTTCTTGCTACTCTCCTTCACTTCCTCATTGCTCAGAAATTTTGTCTCCACTCTCTCTTCTCTTTCTCTCAAATGCTCATGAAAGAATGAATTGATATTTTCTCTTCTCTTCTCCTTTTACTCTCTAAATGACCCTTTGGGTTACCCCAAGATCTAATGGCCGAGATTCATTTAGATCTAGGGATGAAAATAAATGTGGATTTAATATCCACTTTCTATTTTTAACTCACCCACTTAAATAAAGACCCACTTAGCCTTTTATTTCCATAGTCACTTTTTCACTTTCTAATTCTTCATTGACTTTAATAAAGTCACCTTTAAATTAGAATGTAACTTTACCATTTATAAGTCACTTTTAAATTAGAATTTAACCTTACCACTTATAAAGTCACTTTAGGGGAAAAGTACAAATAAATTTGGGCACTTTTCCCTAGGCCAAAGATCAAAGCCTTAGGGAACCACTTGTCCTCTGCCACCCAAATTTTAACATTTTTTTCTTTGAAACCCATATGATCTTCAAGATTATTTTTTTCTTTGTTTTCTTCTTATCTCTTATACCATGTTGAGAAATATTTAGGGAGACATGGTAAGGATTTTATTAATTCTATTTTACTAATTAACACTTTCTTGTGTGCTACTTATCAATTCTTCGTTGTAGTTAGTATATTTTTCTCATCAAGACACATTCCAAACAATGAATATCATAAACATAATGGGAGAACACAATATGTAGACACTTAGCAAGGGAAAAACTGCTATTTGAGGGGAAAACCCAGTCAAACTCTTATTGGTCCACAAAAGATGTTCCACTTTTGTAATTATATCACCTTTGAAGAACATTATGAACTCATATCTCCTTATATATCATTCTTGAGCTCATAATTTTGGTTCTCAAGGTCTTTGTAATTCGCATTCTTCTTATGCTCACAATTTCGGTTCTCAAGGTCTTTGTAATTCACATTCTTTAGAAGAGATGATAGATTAGACCTAGAGAGATCTTCTTGATGCCTTTATTCTTGTCAAGGTTAACAACCTAAATATTGTAGTGTCTTTGTACAATATACTCCAATTTTTTACCATAAGAGTTGAGGAGATTCATTTCATAGATCACAACTTTTGGATAGTACAAAATTATGATCTATGAGAATGTTGTATGCTCAGGTCTTAAAGATACTTTACAAAAGTTTCCTTATATCATAGGAGCTTGGCCTTACTTAGGTTGGTTATCTATTTTATCAGATAGTTAAACTAATCCTAAGTTTCATAATATAGTTTTGAGACATATATGGTATTGATTTATACGTAATCATGCAAACTTTTATTAGATAGTAGAACCAAATAAACTTGAGACATCCAAAACCATTTGACCCAGAGCAAGACCCTCCCTCCATTGATCAAGTGAGTCTTCCAAAAAATGTTTAATACAAATATCTTTTTACCATAGATTTCAGGGTCTCCATCTTCCTTTTGACTTTTGACTACAACATACAAGCATAGTTATGTCCACAATCTCATTAGTAAACTTCAGTTCTGTAATATCTTAGCAAATTTCAGTTCTATGATATGTTTGCAAACTTTAGTCCTACGAAATTAGGGAAAAATTTATTCCTACAACATCTTAGCAAACTTTAGTCCTACAACATCATATCAAACTTGAGGCCTGTAACATCTTAACAAACTTGAGTCTTGCATCATCTTATTAAACTTGACTCCTACAAAATACTTTTGTTCTGCAATATACTTACCCATAACTTAGCCCCCACTGGTTAATGATTTAATCTTTAAGTTATTATTTTATATATATTGTTAATTGGGAATTATTAGAAACATTAGAAACATTAACATAGCTTAGTTTACCTTTGATTAGTAAACAATCCATTTATGGGAAATGCTAGATTGTTGTGTGAAAAATCTTTGTTCATAGCATACAATATTTATTTAACCAAACTATTCCTTGACCTTACTAACAATTATAAGAATGAAAATCACTATATAATTACACCATTCCATAGGATAGAAAATTATGATAATGAAAATCACTATATAATTATGCAAGTTCTATAGAGATTTTCTTTAATAACACTTAACTACTAACATATCGTCTTAGTGGATCATCCTGGGGTAGCGATATATTAACAACTCAAGTTTCCCTTGCTCCACACCTAAAGTTCCATAATATACTAACAACCCAACCTTTCCTTCCTTGCTCCACATCCTAAAGCTCAAGGGAATACTCCATTGTTGTATATGTTCAACGCAACCTTCATGAAATGAGGAGAGAAATTCAAAAGGCTAAAATCAAGTTTAGGTCCTTGATACTAGCCATACAAAGAGTAAAATGAAGTTGATGATGAAGTAGAGGATGAGGTTGGAGGCTAGGTCTTTGATACTAGCCATATAAAGACTAAACAAACTAGATACATGTAGCCTATAGACTTTTATTAGCAACTGAAAACCAATATGAGAAAAGTAAATATTGAGTAGAAGATATTACTTTCCTTATATGTGATGCATAAACATAATAGGAATCCCAATCACTACTTGATTGTTTACCATACCTTTAGTTTATTTATATTTTTATTTATTTACCATACATTTACATTTACATTTACATGGTTATGTTTACATGTTTAAGTTTTTATGTGACATCTACCCCCATATAATTGTTTATGTTTACATTTACATTTACATTTACATTTACATTTAAGTTTACATTTACATGCTTATGGTTATGTTTTTATCTGAGATCTAATGTTTACATTTACATTTACCCTTACGTTTACATGTTATGTGAGATCTATCCCCATACTGGGATGTAGAACCTTTACATGTTATTTAAGTTTATGTTTTTATGTGAGATATATCCCCATATTGGGATGTAGAACGTTTACATGTTATTTAATTTTACATTTTTATGTGATATATATCCCCATACTGGGATGTAGAGCACCTCTCGGTACAATGATAATGGTATATCCAACCTAAAGATTAATCACCCTAACAATATAGAATCTTAACGATTCTATAAAAAATCATAGACATGAAGGAGTTAGTAATAAAAAAGTAAATGAAAAATGGTTATACATTCTTATATGAAGAAGACTTGCTAAATACCTCAAGATCTTCGTATCACAAACCATGTAGGGTATATTCTACAACAAGACTTTGATACAAGTCCTTCCTCTGAAGTATCCCTATGAATCTAGCCATAATCTTAATACGTGCAAGCTTGTCCTTCCAAGGAAAATACAAGAGAAAGTATAGTAAAGGTAAACATAGATATATATAATACCTATGTTGTGTAAGAGAGTGGAAGCTTCTTCTTGAAAGACTCCTTTGCATAATATCAATATTTCTACATGTGTCTACAACATTCATTTTGACAAGTTCCAAAAGTATACAATAGTTCAACCAAACTAGCATTTAAATCCAACATGAACATAAATACCCAGTATTTCATTCATAGGCTTCTCCATTAAGTATTACAAAGTTTTTTCCATAAGCCCTAACCTACCAAACCCTAAAATGTTTAAGGTTTCATCATATAACTTAGACATGAGCAACAGCCTTAAAAGCATACGATTTCATAATATCAATAAATCCTAAGGGAGTAGGATTTCATCATATGTTTTAGACATTATTGACAAACCCTAAGTTGTTTAGGTTTCATTATCAACCTAACCTTAGGATCAAAATGTTAGGGTTCTATAGTGAACCCTAAATATTAGGGTTTAGAAAAAGTGAACAAACAAAAGAAGATAATATGATAAGGGTAGATCCAATCTAAAGATTAATCACCCTAACAATATAGAATCTTAACGATTCTATAGAAAACCCTAGACATGAAGGAGTTAGTAATATAAAGTAAATGCAAAATAATCCTACATTCTTATATGAAGAATACTTGCTACATACCCCGAGATCTTCCTATCACAAACCTTGTAGGGTATATTCTACTACAAGGCTTCGATACAAGTCCTTCTTTTGAAGTATCCCTATGAATCTACCATAATCTTAATACGTGCAAGCTTGTCCTTCCAAGGAAAATACAAGAGAAAGTATAGTAAAGGTAAACATAGATATATATCATACTTATCTTGTGTAAGAGAGTGGAAGCTTCTTCTTGAAAGACTCCTTTGCATAAGATCAATATTTCTACATGTGCCTACAACATTCATTTTGACAAGTGCCAAAAGTATACAAGTACAAGTGTATGACAAAAAAACTCTAAACCCTAAGACATCTTTCAAGATGTTAATTCCGAAGTTTCGAATCCAATTCTATATTTTACTGAGGTATTCAAACTTCTTCCTAAACTATGTAAAATTTTTATAGACTAATAGGCTCACATTATTAGGGTTTCTTAACTAGGATTTACAAGAATTTTAACACTTATCACGAAATGTTTACAAACCGTAGAATAATATTTAAAAACCTTAATCCAATTGAGTGAAACTTATAAGAAAAATGATTATACATACATTAGTCCTCCATGTGTGCTTCAATTATTTATTCAAGATGCTAAGAATACTCCAAAGGTATTGAAGATAAGGACTTCTTCTCATGTCAAGGTCTTTAGAAGAGCTACTTGTAAATTCTAGAATTTTTTAGTTTCTTAAACCTTTGGTCCTATGGCTAAGGCTAGAGTAAAATGAAGTTGATGATGAAGTAGAGGATGAGGTTGGAGGCTAGGTCCTTGATACTAGCCTTACAAAGACTAAACAAACTAGATACATATAACCTATAAACTTTTATTAGCAAGTGAAAACCAATATGAGAAAACTAAAAATTGAGTAGAAGATATTACTTTCCATATATGTGATGCATAAACATAATAGGAAGCCCAATCACTACTTGATTGTTTACCATACCTCTAGTCTATTTATACTTTTATTTATTTACCATACATATTTTTTGAGTGTTCGTAAACCTCTTTATATTTTAAATTTATATTGTGTTCATACATACTAATAATTAGATTGATTTTTAAATAGGGCCCACATGAGATTAGAAATGTTAAATGTTGAGCATTTACATTTACATTTACATGTTTAAGTTTTTATGTGAGATCTACCCCCATACGATTGTTTACATTTACATTTACATTTACGTTTACATTTATTTGCTACCTGGTCATGTGTGGAAATGTATTCAAACTTGACAGCTTCCTTTTGGACATAGTCTCTAATGAAGTGATACTTGATCTCAATATGCTTTGACCTGTCATGAAAAATGGATTCTCCATGAGTCTTATGCAACTCTGATTATCACAATAAATTATTGAAGGTCTCAATGCCTCACCTATTAGACCAAACATCATCTTGTGAGGCGATATCACCTCACAACTAGCCAAACTAGCAGCCATATACTTTGCCTCAGTTGAACTCAATGCAAAAGAATGTTGTTTCTTGTTAATCCATGACACAACTGCTGAACTCAACCCAAAATAGCACCCAGAAGTACTCTTCCTATGTGAAGCACAACTTGCCCAATCTGAATTTGTGTACCCTGCTAGTCTCACTCCATCACCCTATCTATAATCTAGACCAAAATCCATAGTCCCCTACAAGTAATGAAGAATGTGTTTTGCAGCCAATGAGTGCAATCTCCTGGGCTCACACATGAACTAACTCATCGTTTTAATTACAAAACATATGTCGGGTTGAGTGTTGACGAAATACATCAGTTTACCAATCAGCTTTCTGTATAGATTAGGATCCACCAACTTGTAATCAGAAGCATGAAGCTTATTCCAGTTAGTGATCATAGGTGTAGACATGGGTTTACATTCCTCCATGTGGAATCTGATAAGAATATCCATAACTTACTTCCCTTGTCCCAGGAAGAAATGCCCCTCCTCCTGCCACATCTCCAATCCCATAAAATAATGCATCAAGCTAATATACTTCATCTCAAAATATGAAGCAAGATCTCTCTTACAAACCTCAATGAATCTCAGTGCACCAGTAATGATCAAGTCATCAACATACAACATCAGAATGAGAGGCTCCTCACCCACCAGAAAGAAGTATAGGTTCGGATCAGCCTCACTCTTTGTGAAAGCCAACTACTACAAGTATGTATCAATCCTCGAGTACCAAGCTCTAGGGGCTTGCTTCAGGCCATAGAGTGCCTTTTTCAATGTACATACATGGGACTCCTTCACATGCAACTCAAAGCCCTGCAGCTACTCAATATAAAGCTCCTTCTAAATGAAGCCATTGAGAAATACGGTCTTCACATCCATCTGGTGGATATTCCAACCCATCTCTACTGCAATCGATATAATGGAGTGAATAGACCGAGCTATTGGAGTGAAGGTTTCCTCATAGTCAACTTCCTCTACCTGTGACAGACCTCTTGCCACAAATAGAGCCTTGAACTTCTCGATGCTTCCATCTGTAGCATGCTTTATCTTGTAGAGCCATCTAGAAGTAACAACTGATTTACCTTCAGGCCACACCACTACCTCCCAAACATCATTCTTCATAATAGAAGAATACTCCTCCATCATGGCCTCTTTGTAGACCTGCTGGCTAGCTGCCTCCTCATAACTACAAGGTTTGGAGTCAAGAATGTGTGTTACCAATGCCATATAACTAAGGACATAGGAATATGTAAGGCACCCAAAGATACGAAAGTACCCAACATGAGGCTTCTTCACAGAAAAGGCCTCCTTCAGAGTCATATTCCCCAAGGCATGATGTGGACTCGCATTTTACAAGTACACAACAATGTTGCAGGCCTCTGCCCACAAGAATAAAGGTAACCCCAGATCATGAAGCATGGCTTTCGCAGCCCCTACAATGGATCTGTTCTTCCTCTTCGCAACCCCATTCTTCTAGGGATTGTAAGGAATAGTGAACTCCCTCATAATACCTATGTCAGCACAAAAATCAACAAACTCACCAAGTGTATACTCCCCTCCATTGTCTGACTTGAGGACCTTGGTCTTCCTACCTGTTTAGGTCTCCACAAGAGGTTTGAACTCTTGAAACCTCTTGAAGACCTCACTCTTGCTCTTCAATAAATAAATCCATGTCTTCCTGGAGTGGTAATCAGTGAATTAAACATAGTACTCATAGCCACTTGTAATATTCCTAATTAGCTATGGCTAATTGGAATATTCGATTTTGTTCGATTTTTGCCTTCTATAGTTATTTGTAAATAAAAAGTGAGGAAAGGGGAATGTAACTCACTTTAGAATAAAAAGTCACTTCCTAGGTAGCACAACATTGTGACTTAAGGGGGGAACCAAGGGGGCCAAAGGGGGATGCAGAAATGGGGCCCACGCAGACATATGGAGGGATTGCACAAGAGGGAATGAACACATGGCAAGAAGGGGATCACGCAAGAGAAAGTGAGCCTAGGGATTGTGAGAGGCAGAGGATATAAAATAGAGAGGAACCCTCTCATTTGGGATCATTCTAGTTATGAGCATTTGTGATAGTCATTTCGACTTAGAGCACGCTGGCTGTTTAGCTAGTCTGCAACACTGTTTAGTGCATTGAGTGTCTCCGTTCGAAGATCTCACCCTTAGCCCCAGGGAACTTCGAGTGCCTACTCAGGCAAGGTATTTCCATTGGCATTCTAGTAGTAGTTTCATCAGCAATTCAACAACAGTTTCATCAGCATTTCAGCAGCAGTTTCATCAGCATCTTTGAGGAACTACGCAGAACCCCAAGGGGGTGATTTTTGGGGGTCGACCATTTTAGAAAATCTTTCCGGGTTTTTTTGGGTTTTTTGAGTAGAGTCCGATTCCAGAGTTTCAGCCTTTTCTGAGGAGGAGAGAAACCCAAAATCCTCATTCGATTTCCAGTAGCAGCAATAGCACAACAGTTTTCCAGCAGATGGGACGCAGATTAGTGTGAAGCCACTCCAGGAAAGCTTTTTGGGTTTTTCTGGGTTTCTTGAGTAGAGCCTGAATACAGAGTTTCAACGTTTTCTGAGGAGGGGAGTAGCCCCAAATCATCATTTATTTTCTAGTAGCAACAATAACACAATAATAACATCCACACAGAGAGCCCATTCTTGTCATTCTAAGAGTATTTCTTCACTTTCCTTGTGCAAGTCGAGGTGCCATCTATCTAATCACCTCTTGTACTCATTTATTACTCAGTATAATAAAATGGATTAGCATTTCTCGCTTCATTTCTTGTGTATCTACTTATATTCCCGGTTTACATTATTATATGTTGTTCCACTATTATTTTATCACTTCTGGGTTATTATATCATTTGCACATATTTGGTTGGAGTTTTTGCTGGGGTTTGAGGAATATTCTGGGTTAGGGATATTACAGTTGTATCAGAGCATAGATTTGGCTTAGCTTGTGGAGCTAGCAATTTATGACACCAAGGGGAAAATCCTATATCTGTTACAGAGGTCAGAGATACAAAGACACTCGGCGTAGGTTGGAGAATACCTATGGAGAGGGAGATTGTGTTCCTGCGGAAAATGCAAAACAAGAGGAACCTGTGGATGATGCAGAATAGAGAGAGCCAGTAATGAATGCAAAGCAGAGGGTAGATGAGGACGGGAAGAGATTTGTGGATATGCTCCCTAAATCAGTGCAGGATTTGTCGATGTATATTGAGGTGATGGGGCAGAGATTCATGGCAGTAGAGGCTAGACATCAGGAAAGCCCACAAGTCTTTCAGATCGATGAGGGATCAGGTGCATCCCATCACTTGCCAGAGTAGCGTGATACTGCACAACAGGGGGCCTCACATGCCCCGACACGCTCTACCATGCCCACCTTTTTAGGAGTAGACACGGGGGCCACAGCCGAGTAGGAGGCAGAGCCCAGGCATATGGGCAATTATTTTGCAGAGTACCAGGCCTATGGGTAGGATTTCAGGGAAGCCCTCTCATTTAGAGATTTTGTTTAGCTCCAACGGGATAGCAGACCCCGTGATCATCATAGAGGGTACCGGCATTACCATGATGGTGATACTGACTATGCAGTGAGCAAATTCCACTTGCCTACATTTGATTGCTCATCAAACATTTCGACAAAGTCTTGGGTGGAGAAGCTAGACATTTATTTCCAACTTAACCAGATGTCAGAGGCAGAGGCCATCAAGGTGGTAATGTTGCATTTGTATGGCGAGGCCTAGGATTGGTGGTTTCATGGGATGGTTACATTGAGGCACTCCACATTGACATCATATGTTGAGTTTACCAAGAGACTGATGGAGCGATTTGATCGGACGGATCTAAAGCAACATTTAGTTGAGCTGACGATGCTCAAAAAGATAGGGAGCCCAGAGACCTACATTGCCTTGAGGATCTCCATGATGGTGCTAGACCTCTCCATGGCACAGAGGGTCTATATGTATGTTGAGGGGTTAGCAGAGCCACTTCGGGGTCTAGTCCAATCCACTAGACTAGCTACGCTCCAGGACGCTATCAGCAGGACCCGGGACTTACAAGATGTCTTACCCAGGACCCAGACACCTTACCCCCAGAGAAAGACTTTCCAGTCTAAGGGGAAGGATGTGAGGATTCCACCTCCAAAGGGGAATCCAAGACGAGTACAACTTGATGATGATGCTAGGAGGGAGCTGAAGAAGAAGTAGTTATGCTTCACTTGCTAGGAGCCATGGGCACCAGGACATAGATGTGCTGCTGTTAAAGCACATTTTATTGAGGTCTTCTCCAGGAGCAGTGGAGAAGAGGATGACGAGGAGGATGTGGAGGCAGGAGATAGCCATGCCATACAGGGACCTTTACCGCCTCCACCATCAGCAGCAGGTGGTGCATCTTTTGCACCCACTAGAGGGGCCCTTGCAGCATTGCGGGGAGTTCCCAAGTATCTGATGCTATGCGCACGAGGGACAGTACGTGGCCAGCGCGTATCAGTTTGGGTTGACAATGGGGAAACCCACAACTTCATCGATGCCCAGATGGTTGAGCGGAGAGGTATACAGACATAGAGATTCGATGAGTTTTCAGTCTTGGTCCCAGGAGATTAGACCATGATGTGTGCTCATTATGTTCCAGAGCTTTCAGTGACGATGGGAACCTACACTTCGACTGACCACTTTTTCGTGGTTAATATTCCGGACACCAACATGATACTGGGTGTTCAGTGGCTTATCACTCTGGGGAAGGCCACGATAGATTGGAAGACCCTAGAGATGGAGTGGGATGATGAGAAGACAGGGAGGCATGAGAAGGTATGGGGACAACACACATATCCACCTCAAACTGTCTCAGCTCATCAGATGGAGGCAGTCTTCCAAAAGGGAGACATAGAGTGGGTAGTGGAGTTGCATGCATCAGAGGCAGGAACTACAGGGCAGACGGTACACCCAGAGATACAGTCTATCCTTGATCGGTATGCCATAGTGTTTGGGGAGATTCCACCAAGACAGCCACCAAATCGAGGGTTTGAGCACACCATCGAGCTTGAGCAGGGCATACAGGCCATGATTACCACCCCCTATAGGCACCCCAAGGCCTATCGGTATGAGATTGAGTAGGTTATCTAGGAGTTGCTTGCATTTCTAGATTTCACACAGCCATTTGTTTTGGTGTGTGATGCGTCGAGAGAGGGGATCGGCGCGTATTGATGCAGGGAGGTTACCCTATTGAGAGTCGGAAGCTCCTTCCGCATGAGAGGTTGTATTCCATATACGATAAGGAGATGTTGGCCATCATGCATGCATTGGCTAAGCACCTGCAGTATTTGGTAGGTGATAGGTTCAGGTGAGGATTAATCACAACAGCTTCAAGTTCTTTTTGGAGTAGAAGCAGCTACAGGAGAGGCAACAGTAGTGGATCAATAAGATCCAAGCATATGACTTTCACATTGAGTATATCAAAGGTAAGAACAATGTGGTAGCAGATGCCCTTTCATGTAGACCAGCGATGTGATCTCTTATGAGCTTCAATACGGATTGGAGGGCTCGACTCTTAGTAGAGTACTCCAAGGACAGGCTTGCATGTGAGGTTCTGGATGAGCAGGTGGCAGATGACAGGTACAGGGTGGTCGATGAGATCATCTACTATAGGGATCGGATCTTCTTGACTGAGGGGTCTCAGCTCAAGAAGAAGATACTTAAGGCATCACATGATTCCCCATTGGCAAGACATCAGGGTTTTACCAAAACCTACAGGGCCATTAGGGAGGGCTTCTCATGGAAGGGCCTCAAGGAGAATGTACTCCAACACATTCGAGAGTGCGATGTTTGCCAGAGGAACAAGGGAGAGATGAGCCATCCCGCAGGATTATTGCAGCCTCTTCCCATTTCGGAGAGGAAATGGGAGAGTATTTCAATGGATTTCATCACAGGGTTGTCCATGCTACAGGGCAAGGATTGTATCTTTTTCATCGTTGATCGACTGATGAAGTACACACATTTCTTTTCTATATTCATGCACTATATAACAGCATAGGTGTCTGAGTTGTTCTTCAGGGAGATCTTTAGGCTACATGGTCTTCCTAAGACCATCGTCAATGACAGGGACAACCCTTTCGTGGGCAGGTTTTGGCAGGAGCTTTTCCGATTAGTGGGGACGGAGCTGACACCGAGTACCATCTATCACCCACAGAAAAACAGATGGAGATAGTTAACAAGTGGCTGGAGGGCTACTTGCGTAGCTATGTTAGTGGGCAGTAGCGAGCATGGCTGAAGTCGCTGCATCTGGGGGAGTACTACTAAAATACTTCGCATCACATGTCCATTGGTATGTCACCATTCTATGCCTTATATGGGTATCATCCTTTATCTTTTTTCGACATGATGTTTAGTGATAGCAGGGTTCCTAGAGCCAAGATTTGGATCCAAGAGAGTCAGGATATCCTCTGAGCTCTCAAGGATAACATGGCTACAACGTAGAACCAACAAAAGTTGTATGCTGACAGGGGTCAGGTGGAGAGGCAGTTCGAGGTAGGGGGCATGGTCTACCTACGATTACAGCCATACCAACAGTCATCGCTGAAGCAGAAGGGGGTTGAGAAGCTCAAGCCTCGCTTTTATGGGCCATACAGGGTGATATGCAGGATTGTATAGGTTGCATATGAGTTGGAGCTGGCCCAAGGCGACAAGATTCATAACATTTTTCATGTATCATGCTTGAAGAAGGCATTGGGGTAGTAGGTGACCGTGACAGATGAGCTACCACCCATGGATGATGAGGGGCATTTGGTATTGCAGCCAGATGAGGATGCCACTTGGGAGAGTGAGGAGATGTTACAACTTCCATCACTTCAATTGCTTGAGGACAAGAAATATTTTGTTGGGGAAGACTGTAATATTCCTAATTAGCTATGGCTAATTGGAATATTTGATTTTGTTCGATTTTTGCCTTCTATAGTCATTTGTAAATAAAAAGTGAGGAAGGGGGAACATAACTCACTCTAGAATAAAAAGTCACTTCCTAGGTAGCACAACGTTCTGACTTAAGGGGGGAACCAAGGGGGCCAAATGGGGACGCAAAAATGGGGCCCACGCAGACACATGGAGGGATTGCGCAGGAGGGAAGGAACACATGGCAAGAAGGGGATCATGCAGGAGAAAGTGAGCCTAGGGATTGTGAGAGGCAGAGGCCATAAAATAGAGAGGAACCCCCTCATTTGGGTTCATTCTAATTATGAGCATTTTGATAGTCATTTCCACTTAGAGCACGCTGGTTGTTTAGCTAGTCTGCAACACTGTTTAGTGCATTGAGTGTCTCCATTCAGGGATCTCACCCTTAGCCCCAGGGGACTTTGAGTGCCTACTCAGACAAGTTATTTCCAATTGAATTCTAGTAGTAGTTTCATCAGCATTTCAGAAACAATTTCATCAGCATTTCAGTAGCAGTTTCATCAGCGTCTTTAAGGAACCTCACAAAACCCCAAGGGGATGATTTTCAGGGGGCGGCCATTTCAGAAAAGCTTTCTGGGTTTTTCTGGGTTTCTTGAGTAGAGCCCAAATCCGAAGTTTTATCTTTTTTTTAAGAGGGAGCAGCCCCAAATCATCATTTGTTTTCTAGTAGCCCCAATAACACAACAACAACATCCACGCAGAGAGGCCATTCTTGTCATTCTGAGAGTATTGCTTCACTTGCCTTGTGCAAGTCGAGGTTCCATCTATCTAATCACCTCTTGTAATCATTTATTGCTCAGTATAATAAAATTCCTTAGCATTTTTGGCTGCATTTCTTGTGTATCTGCTTATATTCCCGATTTACATTATTATATGTTGTTCCACTGTTATTTTATCACTTCTAGGTTATTATATCATTTGCAGATATTTGGTTGGAGTTTTTGCTAGGGTTTGAGGAATATTCTAGTTTAGGGATATTACACTACTCAATGATACATGAGACATATGACCACTCACATTGGTATGAATCAAGTCAAAGATCCCCATCACTCTGTTGTCACTCGTGGGAAAAGGAGATCTGGCAAACTTCCCCATATCACATCCTCTACATACATCATGGTGATCAGAACTGAAATCTGGCACACCAGTGGTGATCTCCTGCAATGTACTCAAGGCCCTACGATACATGTGCCCCACCCTGCGGTGCCAACTCTCACACAACTCTGAACTGCTAGATTTATTGTCAGTCTTGTCTCAAGTGCTGCTACTCAATGCCATCAGGGGTTGGAATACGAACTAGTACACCTTGGCATCACGCACACCAATCACTCTAGCTGAAGAAGTTGGAGTTCCCCTAGGATATATAACCACCTACCCTATCCTGAACAACACATCATACCCTTTGTCCTCAAGCATTGAGATGGATATCATGTTCTTCTTCATTATAGGCACATATAAAAATCTAACACTTTCAAAGGAGGTTTGGGTCCCCTATCAAATGTCAATGTCCCCACACCAACTACTCTAACCATGTTGTCATCACCAAGTACTACATCCATATTAGTATCATCCTCTGAAATCTCTGAGAATCACTCTCTGACTCCTGTCATGTGGCGGGAAGCGCCACTGTCAACATACCAAATGCTAGAAGATGTTATGCTAGTAGTGGGGAGTGCACACTCCCTCTAAACTTGTATGGAAGGTCATCTTGCACTAGTGGCCTCACATACTATGAACCCAAACTCCTAATCAAATCTCTCTCAGAAGCTTTCTCTCTATACAGAAGTTGTCATGGGTTTGTCTCTCCCTTTCTTCTTCTTCTTCTCTGGACACACAACAGCAAAGAGTCCCAACTTTTGACAATTCCAACATTTGACTTTGGAATAGTCCTTCTCCTTGTTCTACTACTTGTCTTTACATTTTTCTTTTTCTCCACCATTGGAAGCTTTCTTCTTTACTCTGCCGCTATTTCCTCTTGCTAACAATGCCACATTGTCATCCTCCTCCACCTGTTTGGCTACCCCAATATGGTTCTTTCTGATCTCATTTTGAATGCAATCATCCCACAACCTCCCCCAATCGAGAAGGTTCTTCCATGCAACAATGTCATCCACAAAATTCTCGCAAGTCTTAGGAAGACCATTCAAAGCAATCCTCAGTAACTCAGTGGGTGCAATGATCTTACCTACGGTTACCAACTCATCTCTCACTAAAGTGATATTTGTGAGGTATGTTGTAGCACTGTTAATATTAGCCATTTTAATGGCCCTCAGTTTTTACTTTAGGACCATTTTTCTATTTTCATTTGAGCTCTGGTAAAGACTGGTCAAGGTTATCCACATCTCATGTGCATAAGTCTTTCCTCTCACATGAGGAATGACATGATCTTTGATTACTTCCAAAATCAATCATTTTTCCTTATCATTCATTTTGTTAAACTCTGGCAACTGTATAGGGTTAGCAGGTACTACTATTGGGTTCTATGTGGTATTTACCATAATGCTCTAGACTTCTACTTCCTCAAAGATTCTATGGATTCTATCCTTCCATGCATTGTGGTTGTTATGACCATCCAACCTGTCTTCAACTCTCAAACCCAAAGACATGTTTCACTGTCCTACCAAACTGAAAATTTCAAATCTATTTTAAAGGTTTCTATTTTCTATGTAAAAATCAGTGTGCTGTAATTATCACTTTGTTGTCCCAAACTACAGTTTTCAGCCAACCACGCTCTGATACCATGAATAAATTTCAACCCCCACTCCACTTATCAATTTTCCTTATCACTCCATGCATTTAGTTTTAAATCCAAACATGATAAAAATTATAAAAATTTGGAAATGACAATATTTTTCTGAAAACACAAATTTAGAGATTTCACAGTTGTTGAAATTAAAAAAATAAAACACAACAAAATTATGATAACTACACACAGAAAATAACATAGTGATTTTTGGTCAATGTGACCTTGGAAAAACCCCCCTACAACTCTTAGGGAAAACCAGTTTGACAGCCCTTCCTTATTTCTGAAAATCTTTTTATAGAGAAACTAAAATATAGTGTAAAAATTCCAGCAACCACAAATTACAACTTATCTTGATTTTTGTGCTTGAACTCTGCCTCGAAAATTGTGCCAATCAGCAAATAGCCAAAACATAAATTTTTCCAACAATTAAACAACATTAAATGTTGTACGACCTTCCTCAAAAATCATGCCCAAAACCTGCTATAAGGATTGTGTAGACCATACAGATTTTTAGCAGTACGGTTGCGTCAAAAATTGTGCCCAAAACTTGCATCGAAATTTGTGCCTTTGCTTTCCCTCTTCCTCGATTTATGTGACTTTCTCCTGTTGTACAATTTTACCTTGGCATGCGTGCCAATAAATGATATTGCCCAGATTTACTAAAATGTCTTTTTGCTACTCCTTCACTTCCCCACTGCTCAGAAATTTTCTCCTTACTCTCTCTTCTCTTTCTCTCAAATGCTCATGAAAGAACGAGTTGATCTTTTTTCTCTTCTCTTCTCCTTTTACTCTCTAAATAACCTTTTGGGTTACCCTAAGATACATATATATACATATGCCAACATCCTTCTCTTCAAGGAACTCATTTCCTTTCGAAGATAAATGACGTAGGTCTTTAAATCGGTCTTGGCAACTTTTTATATAGATCACTTCTAGATATGTGACAATTTTAGTCCGCAAAAGATGTTCCACTTTTGTAATTAGATAACATTTGAAGAACATTATGAACTCATATCTCCTTATATATCATTCTTATGCACATAATTTCAGCTGTCAAGACCAAGGTTCCCTAAAGTTCAAGGGAATGCTGAGCTTTGTATATGTGCAGTGTAGCCTTCATGAAATGGGGAAATAAATTCAAGAGGCTAAAATCAATTATATTATTGATGATGAAGTAGAGGATGAGATTGGAGGCTAGGTCCTTGATACTAGCCATACAAAGACTAAACAAACTAGATACATGTAGCCTATAGCCTTTTATTAGCAACTGAAAACCAATATGAGAAAAGTAAAGATTAACTAGAAGATATCACAAGTTTCCATATATGTGATGCATAAGCATAATAGGAAGCCAAATGACTACTTGTTGTGAATATATTTTGACCTAGCAGCAATCTTTTTACATAATAACATGTAATTAACTGAGAATAATTTGGTAATTTTTAAAGTAAAAAAGAAAATCTTCATACAAATGCAGTGTATTGTACTATTGTGAAAAGGAGATCACCATCCAATATAGTAAAATCATGTACTATTCTAATAGAATATTCAAATCTATGTTCCACTCTCCCAATACAATTTGAAAATTTATAAACAAAATCTCCGTGGAGTTATTTTCGACCAATAATACATTATTCAAATCCATCATGTGCTATTCTAGTATCACATAAAACCCTACTACTAGCCGGATTTCAAAATTTGGAAATGAAATCTCCATGGAGTTTAGGGTGACCAATAATTTATTGACATTTTGATTTGAATAAGCACATGACTTCGTTGCACCGCATAGACGTTAGTGCAGTTTCCTATTGCGTTGTGGATGACCACATGGCTTCCCCACAACTTTGCCACACAGGTTAGGGTTTCCTGCGAAGCTGAACCAGAAGCAGTATATACAGTTATTATTCTGCCTTTAAAATAATATATAAGGGGATATGGTTGAACTGCAAGCATTGGCGTAACTTAGCTTACCTTTGACCAGTAAACTGTGCGAAGGAGCCACTTGTGGGAACTGGGCAACTCAGATTGTTGTGTGACAAATCTCTGTTCACAGAATATGATGTTATATTAACCAAAGACTCCTCGGGCTTACTGACGATTGTGATAATGAGAATCACGGTATAATTATGCCAGCTTTTGCTGTAAAAAAACTTACAATACATGCAACGAAGAAATGGAAGTGAGCGATGTGGGAATATTTCCGGACAACTGATTGTTATTCAACCGCCTGTAACATAGAGAAGATATAATTATTAGCATGATCTCCGTTTCCTGAAATTTGTAAATATTGAATTTGACGATGAGAGAAATTGAAATTAATAAGGCGAAGTTGGATGAGAGAATATAGCTTATAAGGCAAAGTTGGATGAAATTAATAAGGCAAAGTGTATAAATAGGAGTGACCTCTCTTCCCGTTTGGGACATCACTCATCTCATCACATATATATCTCTCTCCTGCCTTGATTGGTAAGTACAACTTGGAGGCAACCTTCTCTACTTCGCTCATGTGAAAGGAGGACTAATTTATGGGTTTATTTACTAGGCAAAAATTTCATGAAAATAGAAAAACATTGACCAAGGTGCTTCTGATCAACGTTGACTTCATTTTTGTGGGCTTAAATATGATTTTTGAAGACCGCATTTATTGGCACAATTTTCAAGAAGTTTGGGACAATTTGACTAGGGTTAACTTCAAATTTGACCACTTTTTTTACAAAAGTTTTTTCTCTAGTTTGACCAAACTATTTTCGTTGACTTTGACCCTCTTGGAAGGTTGAATTTATATGTTGTTGACTGAGCTGCTTGGAGGAAATTTTGGAGTTTCTTCGACCATCATTGACTTTCTGGTTAGGGATGCAGTTGACTACTGTTGACTGTTGATTTCACACGACTATTTTGGGAAAGTTAATTTGATATTTGTACTCTCCCTCACTATTGAACTATTGAAGAATAATAAGAATATTTGATCTAAGGATTTCCCCACATTGGGTTTTTTTCCCTAGCATTCACCACATCTTATGTTATCTTTCCTTGGCTTGTCTTCTGCACATTTTTTTATGTGATATTTTCATTTACTGTCAATGAGTTTAAGTTAATATCATTACTACTGGAAATAATTGGAAATTGTCATTGGGCTAATAAGGAACATTGAAGTAAATTTTGCTAAAGCATAGAACATACCATTGCTATCTAAAATTAACATGGTATCAGAGCTTAAGTGAAGACAAAGCCCAAGCAAGACTGGGGAAAATAAATCAATAAGCAAAGTTGTTGGACAAGGATGTGGAACTAGTCCCAATGATGACTACATCTTACTTCAAATATGAGGACAAGATTAAGGACAAATCTGATTATCATGCATGGAAGATGTCTCTATGTCTAACATTGGAAGAAAATGATGACATGGAATATGTCAAAGGAAGAGTAGTGGAGCCTTTTTCAAATGCATTCACTGCTGCATAAAAAAAGTATAATAAAGGTGAGGTTAAAGCTAAGAAAATTATTGTTGATTCTATTCAAAAACCTTCAGTTGCCTATATTTTTTATTTGGAAACATCTAAGGAGATGTACAACAAGCTGGTTGGGGTGTCCAAAGTAAATAATACAAAATCAAGTTCTCTTTCTCAAGAAAAAGTTGAAAGACATCAAGATGGATACAAGAGAATCCATCCAATCCTACTTCATAAGGATTATCGAGATCAAGAATGATCTCCTATCTATTGGGGAAGTCATTGGTGGCAGGGAGCTTACTCTTATCACATTTGGAGGCCTTACAAGAGAATGGGATGTGGTAAACATTACCATCCTAAAAAATGACAGGATTCCATTATTTGATGAATTATTCGCTAGATGCACTCAATAATAAATGAGGAAGATGGAAACAGACAAGCCGTCAAATGGAAACAATCCTATCACCTTCTCCATCCATTCTAAAAGGAAGAAAAATGTTGGTCCAAGAAATCAAGGTCAAGGATTCAAGACGGGATTCAAAGAAGTAAGAAAAGGAAGATGCTTCAATTGTAATAGGTTTAGCCACTTCACTAGAGAGTGTCCTCACAAGAAGGATACTCCAATAGATGATGACAACAATAACAACTTCAAGGGCAATGAAAATCAAAGGAACAACAGGTTTGTAACAACCCTGGTGAAAATTCCATGTAAAAAATATATAAATACCACGGATGATGGGACATGTATTCCAAGTTGAATGGAAGGAAAGACATCCTAGGGGGTGTTCACTTGGTTGTTTATGGTTAAGGAAATTGGAAAAGGCAATGGCTAAGGAATTAAAGAGGTAAAAAGGTATTTTGGCACATTTATTTATGAAAATAATGGAAATTAGGAGAAGAAGGAGGTGAAAGGTCACACATTGCATGTTAGGAGGAAAATCAAGGAAAATAATGGAAATTAGGAGAGAAATGATGTGAAAGGTCACAGGTTGTATGTGAGGAGGAAAATGAAGGAAAATAATCGAAAATGAAGGAAATAGAGGCCCCATTAATAAAAAGGCTTATGAAGATCAGTGGGCAAGACTTGGTCAGTTCAGTTTTGGAGCTCTCTCATTACTCTCTCTCTCATACTCTTGAACACTTAGATTTTTCTTGGAGCACTTTGGCATTGGAGAAAGAAAGCAAAGAAGGCAAGAGGAAGCAAGGATCAAGTAGGGAAAGGTAGGATCAAGTGACTACAAAGGCTTCATTGCAGGTATCAACTTGCATGTGTGTTTTCTTTGCTAGATTTGGCATGCATGGGATTGCATGTGTTTCTTCTCTACCATGGCATGGGTTTTGCCAGGTGTGACAATATTTTCAGCCTAGCCTTTCCATTTCCTGATAGCTTTGATGAGATGGGTTCTCTCATGCGTTTTGTGGGGGGATTTCCGAATTAGATTCGAGGCTGAGTGGGGTGGATCTCCGAATTGACAAACACATGGTGGTAATGGTCCTTGAACCAAACTGAGGATGCACGAAGCCACTAGCCTAGTAACCCCTGAACCAGATTGTGGGTTGCGGTAAAGCCAGATTGTGTGCGTTGGTGGGCCTAGGAATCCTTGCTGGTGAATGGCGGGATATACGGTAAGGCCAAGATGTGTATTTCGTCTCCGTTGGGCCTAGTGATTCCAAGAAGCAATGCACGATAAATCCTGGACAGTATGTCTTGGTGTAGGGCCTAGTGATCTGCGGATCAGACTACTGGTGCACGGTAAATCCTGAGAGACTAGAAGGCAGTAAAATTCCTCATGGTGTAGGCAGAGAACTCTAGTGGTATCCTCATCGATTGGTATACTCTCATAAAAATGCATGAGAAATAAAAATCAATTTATTTTCAAGTGTGGTTAAATTTAGTAGAGCTTTGGAGATTCCATTTCCATAATTGGGCATTGGAGATAAGGCCATTATAATAACTTCCTCCTTCTACCTACGTGTGGACCATGGATAGTAAGGGGGTATGCTATAGTTTGTTATATTGGTGAATGTTGATTTCAAATTAATAGACACAATGTCTTCATTTTTAGAACATGTGACTGACTATGTATGAATTATATGTCGCTTACATGTTGATTTCATAATACTTACTTACATCCTTGTATGTTAGGTTAAATTTTTGAATATTTTGATTACATGGATTAGTCTTGTAGATTGATTACAAGGATTGGTTGATTATGTTCGAGTTCATGCGGTTATGCATATTGGTAGTTTTTTTTGCATTGCTTATGCATACTACTGGTTGCATGTGGCAATGTGTACATTGGAGTAATGGTTATTGCTATGCATGTATGCTCGTGGCTATGATTATGCATGTATAGTAGGTCAAAAATGACTTGTGAAGTCATTGTATGAAATTTAGGTCATCATGTTGCTATTGGTTGTTATGATGCTAATGAGTTGGTTGAGATAAATAAAGAGATGCAGATCATCAAAGTGAAGTTGCAGCATTGGACCTCGAGGCAAGGGCAAATTATCATATTGGTATTTTCATTTGAGCATGCAAGTATGTAAGTTAAAGGATTTTTATATGCATTAGGTTTATGTACATGCCTTTTGATGTTAGTGTTACATTCATGATAGTTGTTGGTTGATTAGTGTAGTTATATCCACATATGTCAGATAGTCAAGAATGATAGTAACATGTAGTTATATGCATTTCTATTGTTGTTTTATATTAGATAACCTGATGATTATGCTATATGTTGTTGATGAGTATGTTATAGGTTAACTTGTTGATTGTTATATAATATTTAACTTGACAAGTCATTTTTATGTTTTTGATGAGCATGATATAGAGCTTATTGTTGTTATATGTTATTAACTTGATGGTTAGAGTTATTTCATTGAGATCTTGATGTCGTAATTTGGATTGGTCATATGTGTGATGGTTATGTTCATTGCCTTGAAGATCCTTATGTTCTATATATTGTGCTAACCTGGTTTGACCTATGCAGATGATAATGGTTGCGATATTCAGGTATGAACCGACATATTTGCGGGATGGTGTCATACTAATATAGATTGACTTTTCATATGTGTGAGTGATAATTTTGTATGAGTTTATGATGTGAACACGTTAGTTAGATATTGTTATGGATATCAAGATCTTATGAGTTCTTGAGTTGACATGTTGTAAATTTATATCTCACAAACTAGATTGATTACGTAGACAAGATATCCTCCCCTAAGATAAACTAAGTTATAAGTTGCTTATGTATTATACTTGGTGTTTCATAGTTGATTACATCGTCTATTTGGTATTTGAGTGTTAGGTGCCTATTATGTTGTCTAATTTATTTATTTAACATCGCATGCCTGCGAGTTGGTTGAATGTTTGATGAATTGCATAATATGAGTATGTGCTCCAATGATATTGTTTTAAGATGATGGTACTAATACATATGTGTTAAGACATTAACACATGAGATATAAGATACTTATTTGTTTGATGTCCAACACATGAATCCTATGAAAAGTCCTTTACATCAATCCTTCATCCAACCAGCCATGAAAATTTTGTCCAACACTTTTTATTCCACAATAATCAGTTTTACAACAATGTCAAAAAATCCACCCTCAATACTCTAAACGAGGGAGTATTTATACACCAACTTTACAATAAAAATATCTCATAACAAATTGAGATATAAACTGAGATGAATAACTAGAAGTTACATGAAGATACAGCTAGATAGTCTCGTAGATAATAGATAGAGACAAATGGATGGTTTACTGTCCCTATTCTTGAGAGTGTGATGGAGTTAGGCCCTATGATTTGGCCTCTTGTTGTCTTTAATGTAACTCTGTGTTGGCTGCTCTGTTTTTATCTTCTTACTAATACACTTTACCTGCACCTGATACTCTTTACCTGTTGATCTCTGTTTATCCTCTTTCACCCCCATTGACTATAGTAAATAACTAAAATTTACTTTTTACCGAAGAGGAATTACAAAATTTCTAACATTTCTTCCCACCATTTTGACTGTGGTATTCTGGTTTTCTGAGGGTTTCATCTGCTTCGGTGTACCTGAAAAAGGTAGGCTGAATGGGAAACAATTGCTTTATTTCATGCACAACATAGAACAGATTCTCTAGACTGTCATAAAGAACTTACATGTAGGGAGTGCTTTTATTCCCGATGCACTTGCTGATGAACTTGCTTGATTACCTGCATATTGATTTAACTTATCCACATAATCTATATGCCTCATTAATTTGTCATTAATAACTAAAGGACTAGGTAACCCTTTACTCTACAAAATACCAAATCTCTCCATAAAAGCATTAATCTCCTCTTGCATATCATGGCATCTTCTTTCTAAATTTTGCATCAAATTACTTTTAGTTAATACCCTTTTGGCTTCAAGAATGGTGCATGTTCTGTCTTCAATACTTAGTTCTTGAAGCTGGTACTTATTCTTGTTATTCAAAAAATGTATGAGCCTAGTGACTTCCTCAGGAATTTTTCCTAATTTTGCTCTTATCTTCTGAATCTCTTCTCGGGCTACCTTTACCAACACTATCTGTTCAAAAATTATTTGGATTGATGGTAAAACATCATTTATTGACTGAATGATGTTGGCCCAAAGAATTTTCTTAATTTCTGCCAGAGGCTTGTCAAAAGTAAGATCCTTTTCTAATGATTTCACTTTGTTTTCTAATCCTTTAATCTCTCTTGATTTTTCTACAACATTTATGTTTGAGAGATCATACTCTTGCTCTAAGTTGGCATACTTCTCTTTTACCTTATTTAGCTTTGAAACTCATAGTTTCATGACCTACATTGATTTTATTAGTTCCTCTATGCTCAAATTGACAGTATTTCCCTATGTTGTTCCTGTTGTTCCTTTTATCATTGTACCTACTCCTGTAGTTGGATCTGTGACTGCCTCATTGGTGGCTCCTAGAATATTTGGTGCCAGAGCTATACCAAGAGTTGAAGGGACTGCAATTGAGACTATTGGTATCACATTGGGAGGCTGAGAGGTCGACTCTCCCTGCTTGTCCTTTAATGATTTTTTTAATGCTTGATTTTTCTCATTCAATTGTTCATTAAGTTTTAAGAGTAAATCCATCAACTCTTCTTCAGATTTTTGCTTCACGATCTCATTAGTCTGTGGATGCCTTGAAGGAGGTAGCTTTAGCTTCTTCCTCAAGGCAGAAATATCTTCATCTTTCTTTTTAATTAATGCTTCTACACCCTTCACATCTTTGGGATCATGTCCCAATCCAATAATTATTTATTCTAAAGATTTTATTCTGTTATCTTTGGCCTCTGAGGAGGTTTTCTCCAGATGTAATTCGGTAGTTGTATTATTTAAAGAATTCTCCAGTCTTTGGGCCATCATAGCTTTACCAGTCAGTGTAGAATAAATCATTTCTCCTGTTTGTTTTTGCAACTCAATCTGGTCCAAAGGATGAAGGTCTGATGCCATGACTTCAAAATTGGTTCTCAGATAATCTGCTGCTAATTGAGGTTGTGGTACCTTGGGTTTAAAGTAACTCATTATCATTTTTCCCTCTTTGATGTCATAGGCTGACATCAATCTGTTTTGATTAGAGGGAGCCATTTTCAAATATTGATTGTAAACAGGAAGCCTCAATGGATCATTTCTAGCTTTTATTTTTGTAAATGTTTTCTTGATATCTAAGGCATCTTTCCCTGGTGGCCTAAAACATGATAGCTCTACACTTTGTTGTCTTTCTAGCTCTTGTCTCTGTGAGCTAATGGAAGTCCCCCCTACTCGAAAAGTTTGTTGGCTATCTACCCTTTCTCTTCTCTGGCTATCTGTAGTCTCTTCAATAAATTCCTCCTCTAAAAGGGGATTTAGTCTTTGCCTTTTTATACTAGGCTGTCTTGAAGGTCCACTGGCAAGGGTAGTTGTTTCCCTGTCTCTCTTTTTATTTCTTTCCACATTTAGGGAGTTTGCAAAATCAGAGTTTCTCCCACACTGACCTGAGTGGGAGGAGTGTGTATTTGGGCCTGTTCTTTGGAAATTTTAGGCTGCTTAGACATTGTAGACTATTATGTGACTTGGATGCTAGTCTCCAGTTCCTTGCGTTTTACTATCCCTGTGGCTGGTGTGTTGATTTCCTGTGAAGGTTGCTGAGATGTTCTAGTAGTAGATGCACCAATTCCTGATCTTTGTACCTACCCAAAAGAATCCAGGTGAAGTTTTTTCTCAAGATCTCTCATAACATTCTCAATATTGACCTGTTCACTATCATTTTCTACTAGGGTCCCTTCCTCCATTCATCCATGTTTGCAAATTGTTCAATCTCTAGAATCCTATGGTGAATGTATGGTGACAGTCTGTTCTTCATTATTCTATCATAGATAAAGTTGTTAGGGTCATATGATATCCACCCAAAACTTTTGTGTAACTTAAGATGATCTTCTAAAATGCTTTCTGCTTCTTTGCAAGCCTCCCTAGTGTTGCAGGCAAAAGGGCCTAGATGATTCTTGATTCTAAGCTGAGCTTTCTTCTTGGCATTATAAAAATGGACTAGTTCGACATTTATCATTTGCTTGAAATATTCCAATGCAAAGAGTCTCATTGGAACATACTTTGGTAGCTTCAAAGGGCAGAGCTCACACCCATATATCCTAATTTTTGTATGGTTCATATATAGCTACCAATCACCTATCATGTATTGCTTGGAAAGCTAAAGGATCTTCTTAATATCACCATTGATCCTAGGAGGGGAAACTCCTGTCAATAAGGTGGTTCCTAGATTAACAAACTAATCAATGAACTCAATATACGAGTAAGGGGACTCAAAGGATGCATGGAATATGGGACTCCAGAAAAGAACAGACCTTGGATTGCCTTTAGTATCAACTTTGATGACAGGGAAAGGAAAGTTTTCTGACTGATAATACAACATGAGATGATATATGAAGGTATCATACTTGAAAACTCCTTCATTGTCCAATCTCAAGAACTGGTCATGAATCTTGTTAGCAATGTAGGAGGTATAATCATACTTAACAACAGGGGGTTGTCCAGGAGTAAAAATTGACAACAACATTAAGGTTACCTCATCAACATATTCACTAGTGTTGAAACCCATAACTAAAGATATCATATCAACAATAATTCTTCCCACATCTTAAAAGAAGGTTTGTAGATAAGGAGGTGGGCCCTTGGGCTGATGTTTTTGCAACATGAAAGTCTGACAGATGCGGTTCAATTCTGACTAAGACAATTGAGTGGATTTTTTGAGTAAATATCCCATGGAAATGGGAGTCAAAGCTTGACTGGAGTGGAATTGTAACATTTTGTTGATGGATTGAGCAATTATTGGGAAGAGGATTGTTTGGCTTGCTGACATAACTGATCTGAGGTTAGGGTCATAATTCGCCTGGCATTGATGAATTATATTAGGGAAAACATGTACTGAGGGGAGGAAATACATGGGAAGTTTAGTTTCCCACAGTCGTAATATGTCAGAGACATTCAGATAATTGTCTTTATTTTACCTATGATAGAGCCCATCCAATCCAAGTGTTTGAACCATGCTCTGATACCACTTGTAACATCCTCTGGGGTAAATGTGCACACAAAAAACATAATAGGAATAGAAATACAATAAAAATATCAGCCATCAAAATCCATATATACATCATTACATTTTCACATGGAAATCAAGGGAATGAATTTTTTTCATTAGTAATGCAATGAACCAACCGGTGATGGAACTACCACATTCCACCCGACCATAGATTAGTTGAGCCAAATCTCTCTTCAACCAGTCACCCTCATGCCATTTTCAGCCTCTTAGGACTTACCGTGCATCCGTAGTTGGATCCAGGGATCACTAGGCCCTACACCGAGACATACTCACCAGAATTTACCATGCATTCCATCCTAGAATCACTAGGCCCAACAGAGAGAAAATACACTTCTTGGCCTTACCATATATCCCTCCATTCACCGACAACGATTCCTATGCCCACCAAGGTACACAATCTGGCTTTACTGCAATCCATAGTCCAGTTCAGGGGTTACTAGGCCGGTGGCTTTGTGCATCCTCAGTTTGGTTCAGGGACCATTACCACCATGTGTTTGTGAATTCAAAGATCCACCCCACTCAGCTTCGAATCTAATCTGGCAATCCCCCCACAAAACGCATGAGAGAACCCATCTCATCAAAGCTATCAGGAAATGGCAAGCCTAGGCTGAAAATACTGTCACACCTAGCAAAACCAATGCCATGGTAGAAAAGAAACACATGCAATCCCATGCATGCCAAATCTAGCAAGGAAAATACACATGCAAGTTGATACCTACAATGAAGCCTATTGTAGCTGCTTGATCCTATTTTTCCCTACTTGATCCTTCCTTCCTCTTGTCTCTTTTGCTTTCTTTCTCGAATGCCAAAGCGCTCCAAGAAAAATTTAGGTGTCCAAGAGTGAGAGAGAGAGAGAGAGTAATGAGAGAGCTCCAAAATTGGACTGACCAAGTCTTGCCCACTGATCCTCATAAGCCTTTTTATTAATGAGGCCTCTATTTCCTTCATTTTCCATTATTTTCCTTCATTTTCATCCTCACATACAACCTGTGACCTTTCACATCATTTTTCTCGTAATTTATATTATTTTTGTCCATTTTACTCCTAACATGCAACATGTGACCTTTCACCTCCTTCTTCTCCTAATTTCCATTATTTTCATAAATAAATGTGCCAAAATACCTTTTTGCCTCTTTAATGCCTTATCCATTGCCTTTGCCAATTTCCATAGCTATAAACAACCAAGTGAACACCCATTAGGATGTCTTTCCCACCATTCAACTTGGAATACATGTCCCATCATCCCTCGTATCTATATATTTTACATGGAATTTTCACCAGGGCTATTACAAACGTATTGTTCCTTTGATTATCGTTGCCCTTGAAGTTGTTATTTTTGTCATCATCTATTAGAGTATCCTTCTTGTGAGGACACTCTCTAGTGAAGTGGCTAAACCTATTAAAATTGGAGAATCTTCCTTTTCTTCCTTCTTTGAATCCCGTTTTGAACCCTTGACCTTGATTTCTTGGACCAACATTATCTTCCTTTCAGAATGGGCGGAGAAGGTGGTAGGATTGTTTCCATTTGAGGGCTTGTCTGTTTCCATATTCCTCATTTATTCTTGAGTGCATCTAGTGAATAATTCATCAAATAATGGAATCTTATCATTTTTAGGATGGTAGTGTTTACCACATCCCATTCTCTTGTAAGGCCTCCAAATGCGATAAGATTAAGCTCCCTCCCACCAATGACTTCCCCAATATATAGGAGATAATTCTTGATCTCGATAATCCTCGTGAAGTAGGATTGGATGGATTCTCCTCTATCCATATGATGAGATGAGTGATGTCCCAAACGGGAAGAGAGGTCACTCCTATTTATACACTCCGTTAATGGTGAGAAGACATGTATGTTGGGCTTATGAGCCTACATTTGACTCAGGTTGACCTTGACAATTTGTGCGTAAATTCAAAATTCCATTTCTGCTTGTGAGAATGAGATGATATTTATACAAAAATTGGAACCCTCGAAAAGAGGAATCCAATGCAATAATCATCTCCATCATATGAGCTATACTAAGGTTGAATTTGGCCCTAGTTTCCAATTTCAATAGGTGGCCTTGTCAGACCACCCAACTGGGCCTTGCCTCATTCTTTCCACCCCTAGAGTTCGCTTTGTGCCATCTTTTGAAACTTCAAGGGTTGATCTCTGAGAATTATGTTATGAGCGATACCTATGCAATTCCTCATGAGCTTGAATATGACAACATTTCTCCTCCACCTGTATTCAAGCACCATATGTATGTTGACTAGATTACTAGAACTCATGGTCAAGTTAGTAAGTTTGACTTTTGGCCTTCTAACTTTGACAAACCATAACATTTGATCATGGGGTAAATTTTTTTACTTAAGGCATACCGTTGGAAAGATCTTTCCAAACGCTATCAAACTACATTATTTCCAGGAGCATATGAGCTAATCTCGAAAGGCATACATTCATTCAAATCTTAGGACTCCCAACCATCATAGTTATGAGATTAATAACTCCTTTAATAGACCTACTACTATGATGTTTCTCTACTAAAGGATACAAAGACCATGGGACTCCCCTTGAGCTTGAAAAACGAAGCACATCAAAAGTAATCCAATTTCCATCAATGCCAACACACGATCACGAGGCTTGGGGTTGTCGTATATCTAGAGAATCGTCGATGGAGATTGAGTTAATCTACAAGAAATTTATAGCCTACAACCTCAAGGTTAAAGGACATGCTCCTTACCCTATCCTATTGATATAAGACAACCTTTCCCCCATTGAAATCATGCCTATGTTTAGGTATATGATGTATAAGAAGTAGCTTTACAACATGCAAGTCAAGAGGTTCCCCAAAATTACTTCTAACTCTAACAAAAAGCCCCACCTCTGACTCAAACGAGGACTGCATAAGGATGCCCCATGTTGGCTCAAACATTGGGCCATAAAGGAGGAGATCATCTTGGAGAAACAATATTAAAAATAAGGAGTTGGAGGGAAATAGGAAGCTAAGTATTATAAGGAGGTGATCAACCCCACTCATGCTAACTACAATTATATTTTCTTCTTGACAAGTGCTAAGAAGAAAATGAATATTGCAAAGATAAGAACTATTGCTCATGAGCTTCGAAGTAAAATTGGGCATTGGTCTATTCTCAAAACACTCTCAGACGAAATAATCTATCACCTTTGCAATATTAAGAGGGTTGAAGGTGAGAAACACTTTATCTTGGTTTTCCCTGCACATACTCACATCCATTCTCATTTATCATAAATTTACTTTCCTCTAATCTAATTGTGGTTGATTCTAACTAAAATCTAGTAGAGATCTTTAGAAACAATACAAAAAATCACAATATATGTGATTCAAGCCAAAAAAAGGAGAGAGGTTATTTTGACTATAAGTTAAACCACTCCCTAATTTAATACTAATTTTAGAAATTTAATATAAATTATTTTTACCGTTTCCTCTATAATGTGAAAATTAACCAATTTGACCCCTTTTTTTATTAATTTATTAATTGTACCATTTTTCCATTTCATATATATATTTTTTATTTTTCTAATTAATTTATTTATTAATAAAATAATAAATAAGTAGTAATATTTTTATTTTTAACCTATAAATTTTGATAAAAAACCAGCAAAGTCGGGCGAGAAATATGCAATATTGAGCAAGCCACCTAGGACAGAGATTGGACCGAGATTGACACACTATTGTAGAAATAGTCGTAAATAAAAAATAAGTCATTTTTAAACAGTAACAAAAATCCTTTAATTTTTGCTCTTAACCCAATAATAAAAATCCTTTAGTTTTTGCCCTTCATTTATATATATATATATCTATTGCCAAATATTTTTACCGAGCGGGTTTAAAAAAAAAATCGTTAAAGCACACATCTACATCTCATCAATTGGAATTGTAAAGTTTCAAATTTAATCTTAAAAATTTAAATTAGTGGGACAGAGTAAAATGGAATAAACCACAATGAAGAGCCAAATGAGATAAACCAAAATCATGACTAACAACCATAATGGACAATGCGAGTGGTGTGGTGGTGGTAGAGTTGGTCAAAGATAGCTATGTGGACCCTCACTTGGGGAGATGATCTTATAATTATAACTATATATAGACGAGGTCAGGAGGAGGTTAGGTCTATTTATACGGACACTGTGGTACTCAAGAACATTGTAGGTGCTCCACGATTTTTCTTCAGGTCTATTTATACGGACACTGTGGTACTCAAGAACATTGTAGGTGCTCCACGATTTTTCTTCGTGTCGATATTGTTCAGAGACGAGATGGATTCGATGGTGTACAAACTTGCATTTTTTGTTATTTTAGCATGCATCCTTGCAGTCCCAACCATGGCAAATCCTGAAGGTTCGGTTTATAAATTCTGCTATATAAACCATGAGATCTACTTTGCAATTTTATTGAATGAGCAGCAGACTGAATGTATATTTGTGCGCGATGATAAACAGGGGACGCGTTAATGGCAGTGAAAAGCGCTTTGCAAGATCCGGATAAAGTTTTAACAAGCTGGGAAAAGGACATAGAAGACCCTTGCACTTGGTTATATGTCACATGCGATGCCTCCAGCCATGTAATCAGGCTGTAAGTACGTTTGACCTCGCATTGGATTTATGACATCAACATAGTTTTTCCACTTAATAATGTGCAGAGATTTGCCACTTAATAATGTGCAGAGATTTGCCACGCAAAAAGCTGAGTGGAACATTATCACCCAAGATATCTCAGCTCTCGCATCTGCAATACCTGTAAGCAAGCATTTCATTATCTTTGCGTCTTGAAATGCAATTATTTATTTGTTATAAGGGCTGTTAATAATGTTCTTGATTGAATGACAGGTATATGCCGAAGAACTCTCTGAGTGGTTCTATTCCAGGGAGCTTGGGAGACATGAAAAGCTTGATCAGTATTGATTTGTATGAGAACAATCTTAGTGGACAGATACCTGCCTCTCTTTCGCGCCTGCCGAGTCTTTCTTTCTTGTAACCTATATAACTTCGCCTTATTAATTTCAATTTCTCTCATCGTCGAATTCAATATTTACAAATTTCAGGAAACGGAGATCATGCTAATAATTATATCTTCTCTATGTTACAGGCGGTTGAATAACAATCGGCTGTCCGGAAATATTCCCACATCGCTCACTTCCATTTCTTCGTTGCATGTATTGTAAGTTTTTTTTACAGCAAAAGCTGGCATAATTATACCGTGATTCTCATTATCACCATCGTCAGTAAGCCCAGGGAGTCTTTTGGTTAATATAACATCGTATTCTGTGAACAGAGATTTGTCACACAACAATCTGAGTGGCCCAGTTCCCACAAGTGGCTCCTTCGCACAGTTTACTGGTCAAAGGTAAGCTAAGTTACGCCAATGCTTGCAGTTCAACCATATCCCCTTATATATTATTTTAGAGGCAGAATAATAACTGTATGTACTGCTTCTGGTTCAGCTTCGCAGGAAACCCTAACCTGTGCGGCAAAGTTGTGGGGAAGCCATGTGGTCATCCACAACGCAATAGGAAACTGCGCTAACGTCTATGCGGTGCGGCGAAGTCATGTGCTTATTCAAATCAAAATGTCAATAAATTATTGGTCACCCTAAACTCCATGGAGATTTCATTTCCAAATTTTGAAATCCGGCTAGCAGTAGGGTTTTATGTGATACTAGAATAGCACATGATGGATTTTATGTGATACTAGAATAGCACATGATGGATTTGAATAATGTATTATTGGTCGAACATAACTCCATGGAGATTTTGTTTATAAATTTTCAAATTGTATTGGGAGAGTGGAACATAGATTTGAATATTCTATTAGAATAGTACATGATTTTGTTATATTGGATGGTGATTTCTTTTTCACAATAGTACAATATATTGCATTTGCATGAAGATTTTCAAACATATCACAGGACTAAAGCTTGCTAACTTATTGTAGAAGTGAAGTTTGCTAAAATATTGCAAAACTGAAGTTTGTTAGTGAGATTGTGGACTTAACTATACTTGTATGTTGCTGTCAAAAGTCAAAAGGAAGATGGAGAACCTGAAATCTATTGTATAAAGGTAGTTGTATTAAACATTTTTTTGGAAGACTCACTTAGTGGATGGAGGGAGGGTCTTGCTCTGGGTCAAAGGGTTTGGGATGTTTCAAGTTGATTGTGTTCTACTATCTAATAAGATTTTGTAGGACTATCTATAAATCATTACCATATAACTCTCAACACAGTATTATGAAACCTAGGATTAGTTTAAGCATTAGATAAAATAGACAACTAACCTAGGTAAGGCAGAGCTCCTATGATATAAGGAAACTTTTGTAACTTATTATTAAGACCTTAGCATACAACATTCTCATAGATAGTAATTATGTACTATCCAAAAAATGTGATATATGATATGAATCTCCTCAAGTCCTATGGTAAAAAATTGGAGTATATTGCACAAAGACACTACAATATTTAGGTTGTTAACTTGGACAAGAATAAAGGCACCAAGAACATCTCTCTAGGTCTTGTCTAACATCTCTTCTTAGGAATGTGAATTACAAAGACCTTGAGAACCAAAATTTTGAGCATAAGAATGATATATAAGGATATATGAGTTCATAATGTTTTCAAAGGTGATCTAATTACAAAAGTGGAACATCTTTTGTGGACTAACAAGAGTTTGATTGGTTTTTCCTGTCAAAGAGCGTTTTTTCGCTGGTTAAGTGTCTACATCTTGTGTTCTCCTATTATGCTTATGATCTTCATTGTTTGGAATTTGTCTTGATGATAAAAATATACTAACTACAAAGAAGAATTGGTAAGAAGTATCACAAGAAAGTGTCAATTAGAGAAATAGAATTAATAAAATCCTAACCATGTTGCCCTAAATATTTAAAATCCTAACCATGTTGCCCTAAATATTTCTCAACATGGTATTAGAGATACGAATAAAACGAAGAAAAAAATAGTCTTGAAGATCTTATGGGTTTCACAGAAAAAAATGTTAAAATTTGGGTACAAGAGGACAAGTGGTCCCCTAAGGCTTTGATCTTTGGCCTAAGGAAAAGTGTTGAAATTTATTTGTACTTTTCTCCTAAAGTGATTTTATAAGTGGTAAAGTCAATTTAATTTAAAAGTGACTTTATAAGTGGTAAAGTTACATTCTAATTTTAATTGACTTTATAAGTGGTAAAATTACATTCTAATTGAAAGGTGACTTTATTAAAGTCAATGAAGAATTAGAAAGTGAAAAAGTGAATATGGAAATAAAATGCTAAGTGGGTCTTTATTTAAGTTTAAGTGGGTGAGTTAAAAAATAGAAAGTGAGAATTAAATGCACATTTATTTTCATCCCTAGATCTAAATGAATCTAAACCATTAGATCTTAGGGTAACCCAAAAGGTTATTTAGAGAGTAAAAGGAGAAGATAAGAGAAAATATCAACTCGTTCTTTCATGAGCATTTGAGAGAAAGAGAAGAGAGAGTAAGGAGAAAATTTCTGAGCAGTGGGGAAGTGAAGGAGTAGCAAAAAGACATTTCAGTAAATTTGGGCAATATCATTTATTGGCACACATGCCAAGGAAAAATTGTACAACACGAGAAAGGCACATAAATCGAGGAAGAGGGAAAACAACAAGGGCTCAAATTTCGATGCAAGTTTTGGGCACAATTTTTGACGCAACTGTACTGCTAAAAATCTGTACGGTCTGCAAAATCCTTATAGCACGTTTTGGGCATCATTTTTGAGGCAAGACGTACAACATTTAATGTTGTTTAATTGTTGGAAAAATTTCTGTTTTGGATGTTTGTTGATTGGCACAATTTTCGAGGCAGAGTTCAAGCACAGAAATCGAGATAAGTTGTAATTTGTGGTTGCTGGAATTTTGACACGGTATTTTAGTTTCTCTATAAAAATATTTTCAGAAATAAGGAAGGGCTGTCAAACTGGTTTTCCCTAAGAGTTGTAGGGGGGGTTTCTCAAAGGTCTCATTGACCAAAAATCACTATGTTATTTTCTGTGTGTAGCTATCATAATTTTGTTGTGTTTTATTTTTTTAATTTCAACAACTGTGAAATCTCTAAATTTGTGTTTTCAGAAAAATATTGTCATTTCCAAATTTTTATAATTTTTATCATGCTTGGATTTCAAACTAAATTCATGGAGTAATAAGGAAAATTGATAAGTGGAGTGGGGGTTGAAATTTCTTCATGGTATCAGAGAGTGGTTGGCTGAAAACTATAGTTTGGGACAACAAAGTGATAATATAAATACAACACACTGATTTTTACATAGAAAAGAAGAAACCTTTACAATAGATTCGAAATTTTCAGTTTGGTAGGACAGTGAAACATGTATTTGGGTTTGAGAGTTGAAGACAGGTTGGATGGGCATAACAACCACAATGCATGGAAGGATAGAATCCATAGAATCTTTGAGGAAGTAGAAGTCTAGAGCATTATGGTAAATACCACATAGAACCCAATAGTAGTACCTGCTAACCCTATACAATTGCCAGAGTTTAACAAAATGAATGATAAGGAAAATTGATTGATTCTGGAAGTAATCAAAGATCATGTCATTCCTCATGTGAGAGGAAAGACTTATGCACATGAGATGTGGATAACCTTGACCAGTCTTTACCAGAGCTCAAATGAAAATAGAAAAATGGTCCTAAAGTAGAAACTGAGGGCCATTAAAATGGCTAATACTAACAGTGCTACAACATACCTCACAAATATCACTTCATTGAGAGATGAGTTGGTAACTGTAGGTGAGATCGTTGCACCCACTAAGTTATTAAGGATTACTTTGAATGGTCTTCCTAAGACTTGGGAGAATTTTATGGATGGCATTGTTGCATGGAAAAACCTTCTCGATTGGGGGAGGTTGTGGGATGATTGCATTCAAAATCAGATTAGAAAGAACCATATTGGGGCAGCCAAACAGGTTGAGGAGGATGACAATGTGGCATTGTTAGCAAGAGGAAATAGTGACAGAGTAAAGAAGAAAGCTTTCAATGGTGGAGACAGAAAAATGTAAAGGCAAGTAGTAGAACAAGGAGAAGGACTATTCGAAAGTCAAATGTTGGAATTGTCAAAAGTTGGGAATCTTTGTTGTTGTGTGTCGAGAGAAGAAGAACAAGAAAGGGAGAGACAAACCCATGACAACTTTTGTATAGATAAAAAGCTTTTGAGAGAGATTTGATTAGGAGTTTGGGTTCATAGCATGTGAGGCCACTAGTGCAGGATGACCTTCCATACAAGTTTAGAGGGAGTGTGCACTCCCCACTACTAGCATAACATCTTCTAGCATTTGGTATGTTGACAGTGGTGGTTCCCGCCACATGACAGGAGTCAGAGAGTGCTTCTCAGAGATTTCAGAGGATGATACTAATATGGATGTAGTACTTAGTGATGACAACATGGTTAGAGTAGTTGGTGTGGGGACATTGACATTTGATAGGGGACCCAAACCTCCTTTGAAAGTGTTAGATTTTTTATATGTGCCTATAATGAAGAAGAACATGATATCCATCTCAATGCTTGAGGACAAAGGGTATGACGTGTTGTTCAGGATAGGGTAGGTGCTTATATATCCTAGGGGAACTCCAACTTCTTCAGCTAGAGTGATTGGTGTTCGCCATGCCAAGGTGTACAAGTTCATATTCCAACCCTTGATGGCATTGAGTAGCAGCACTTGAGACAGGACCGACAAAAAATCTAGCAATTCAGAGTGTGTAAGAGTTGGCACCGCAGGGTGGGGCACATGTATTGTAGGGCATTGAGTACATTGCACGAGACCACCACTGGTGTGCCAGATTTCAATTCTGATCACCATGATGTATGTAGAGGATGTGCTATGGGGAAGTTTGCCAGATCTCCTTTTCCCACCATTGACAACAGAGTGATGGGGATCCACACTTGATTCATACCAATGTGAGTGGTCATATGTCTCATGTATCCTTGAGTGGTGTAATATCCATAAACTAGAATATTCCTCAAACCCCAACAAAAACTCCAACCAAATATGTGAAAATGATATAATAACCCAGAAGTGATAAAATAATAGTGGAACATCATATAATAATGTAAATCGGGAATATAAGCATATACACAAGAAATGCAGCTAGAAATGCTAAGGCATTTTAGTATACTGAGCAATAAATGAGTACAAGAGGTGATTAGATAGATGGCACCTCAACTTGCACAAGGCAAGTGAAGAAATACTCTCAGAATGACAAGAATGGCCTCTCTGCGTGGATGATGTTGTTGTGTTATTGGGGCTACTAGAAAACAAATGATGATTTGGGGCTGCTCCCTCCTCAAAAAAAGCTAAAACTCCGGATTCGGGCTCTACTCAAGAAACCCAGAAAAACCTAGAAAGCTTTCCTAGAATGGCCTCACACTAATCTGCGTCCCAGCTGCTGGAAAACTGTCGTGCTATTGTTGCTACTGGAAATCAAAAGAGGATTTGGGGCTGCTCCCCTCCTCCAAAAAGGCTGAAACTCTGGAATCAGACTCTACTCAAGAAACCCATAAAAACCTAGAAAGCTTTTCTGAAATGGCCGCCCCCTAAAAATCACCCCCTTGGGGTTCTGTGCAGTTCCTTAAAGACGCTGATGAAACCACTGCTGAAATGCTGATGAAATTGTTCTGAAATGCTGATGAAACTACTGCTAGAATGCCAATAAAATTAACTTGTATGAGTAGGCACTCGAAGTCCCCCGGGGCTAAGGGTGAGATCCCTAAACGGAGACACTCAATGCACTAAACAGTGCTGCAGACTAGCTAAACAACTAGCGTGCTCTAAGTCGAAATGACTATCACAAATGCTCATAATCAGAATCAACCCAAATGAGAGGGTTCCTCTCTATTTTATGGCCTCTTCCTCTCACAATCCCTAGGCTCACTTTCTCCTGCATGATCCCCTTCTTGCCATGTGCTCCTTCCCTCCTACGCAGTCCCTCCATGTGTCTGTGTGGGCCCCATTTTTGCTTCCCCATTTGGCCCCCTTGGTTCCCCCCTTAAGTCAGAACGTTGTGCTACCTAGGAAGTGACTTTTTATTCTAGAGTGAGTTATGTTCCCCCTTCCTCACTTTTTATTTACAAATGACTATAGAAGGCAAAAATCGAACAAAATCGAATATTCCAATTAGCCATAGCTAATTAGGTATATTACAGTCTTCCCCAACAAAATGTTGCTTGTCCTCAAGCAATTGAAGTGATGGATGTTGTAACATCTCCTCACTCTCCCAAGTGGCATCCTCATCCGGAAAATTATTCCACCTCACCAAGATTTCCCGGATCGTCCTGCTCCGCAACCGTCTCTCCCTAGAGTCAATGATAGCCTCCAGCTGCAATAAAAATATATAGGAGATAATTCTTGATCTCGATAATCCTCGTGAAGTAGGATTGGATGGATTCTCCTCTATCCATATGATGAGATGAGTGATGTCCCAAACGGGAAGAGAGGTCACTCCTATTTATACACTTCGTTAATGGTGAGAAGACATGTATGTTGGGCTTATGAGCCTACATTTGACTCAGGTTGACCTTGACAATTTGTGCGTAAATTCAAAATTCCACTTTTGCTTGTGAGAATGAGATGATATTTATACAAATATTGGAACCCTCGAAAAGAGGAATCCAATGCAATAATCATCTCCATCATATGAGCTATACTAAGGTTGAATTTGGCCCTAGTTTCCAACATATCATAAAAGCTGAGTGGAACATTATCACCCAAGATATCTCAGCTCTCGCATCCACATGATATAAATCAAGTTTCATAAAGTATATTTAAGGCTTGAGGGTACAACATTCTCAAAGATCATAATTTTGTGCTATCCAAAAAATGTGATCTATGATATGAATCTCCTCAGGTCTTATGATTAAAATTGGAGTATAGTGCAAAAAGACACTACAAAATTTAGGTTGTAAATGTAAATGTAAATTTAATGCTTAACATTTAACATTTCTAATCTTATGTGGGCCCTATTTAAAAGTCAATCTGATTATTAGTAGGTATGAACACAATAGAAATTTAAAACATCAAGAGGTTTACGAACGCTCAAAATATTTATGGTAAATAAATAAAAATATAAATAAACTAGAGGTATGGTAAACAGTCAAGTAGTGATTGGGCTTCCTATTATGTTTATGCATCACATATATGGAAAGTAATATGTTCTACTCAATTTTTACTTTTCTCATATTGGTTTTCAGTTGCTAATGAAAGTCTATAGGCTACATGTACCTAGTTTGTTTAGTCTTTGTATGGCAGGTATGAAGGACCTAAACATGATTTTAGCCTCCTAAATTTCTCTCCCCATTTCATGAAGGCTGCACTGAACATATATGACAGTGGAGTATTCCCTTGAGCTTTAGTATGTGGAGAAAGGAAGGGAAGGTTGGGTTGTTAGTATCTTATGGAACTTTAGGTGTCCAGAAAGTAAGCAAAACTTGAGTTGTTAATATCTTGCTACCCTAGATCATCCACTAAGACCACATGTTAGTAGTTAAGTGTTATTAAAGAAAATATCTATAGAACTTGCATAATTATATAATGATTTTGATTATCATAATTGTCTGTAAGCACACTGAATCTTTTGGTTAATATAATATTGTATCGTATGGAATAGCATAATTATATAGTGATTTTCATTCTTATAATTGTTAGTAAGGTCAAGGAATCTTTTGTTTAATTTAATATTATATGCTATGAACAAAGTTTTGACACACAACAATCTACCATTTCTCATAAATGGATTGTTTACTAATCAAAGGTAAGATAAGCTATGTTAATGTTTCTAATTTTTCTAATAATTCCCACATAACAATATTTATAAAATAATAACTTAAAGATTAAATCATTATGAAAGTATTTTGCAGAAATCAAGTTTAATAGGATGTTTAAGGACTCAAGTTTGTTAAGCTGTTGCAAGACTAAAGTTTGCTATGATGTTGTAGGATTGAATTTTGCTAAGATGATGCATGACTGAAGTTTTCCTAGATGTTGCAGGAATAAAGTTTTCTAACATCTTGTAGAACTAAAGTTTGCTAAGATATTGCAGAACTGAAGTTTGCTAGTGAGAGATGATGCATGACCGAAGTTTGCCTAGATGTTGCAGGACTAAAGTTTTCTAACATCTTGTAGAACTAAAGTTTGCTAGTGAGGTTGTGGACATAAGTATACTTGTATGTCGCAATTGAAAGTCGAAAGGAAGATGAAGACCCTGAAAATCTATGGTATAAAGATAGTTTTGTTAAGCATTTTTTGGAAGACTCACTTAGTGGATGGAGGAAGGGTCTTGCTCTGGGTCAAAGGGTTTTGGATGTCTCAAGTTGATTTGGTTCTACTATCTAAGAAGAGTTTGTAGGATTATGTATAAATCAATACCATATATGTCTCAACACTATATTATGAAACCTAAGATTAGTTTAAGCATCCGATAAAATAGACAACCAACCTAAGTAAGGCCGAGCTCCTATGATAAAACATTCTCATAGATCATAATTTTGTGCTATCCAAAAGATGTGATATATGATATGGATCCCCTCAAGTCCTATGGTAAAAAATTGGAGTATATTGCACAAAGACGCTACAATATTTAGGTTGTTAACCTGGACTAACAAGAGTTTGACTTGGTTTTCCTATCAAAGAGTGGTTTTTCGCTAGCTAAGTGTCTACATCTTGCATTCTCCTATTATGTTTATGATCTTCACTATTTGGAATTTGTCTTGATGATAAAAATATACTAACTACAAAGAAGAATTGATAAGAAGCATCACACGAAAGTGTCAATTAGAAAAATAGAATTAATAAAATCCTAACAATGTTTCCCTAAATATTTCTCAACATGGTATAAGAGATACAAAAAAAACGAAGAAAAAAATAGTCTTGAAGATCATATGGGTTTCAAAGAAAAAAATGTTAAAATTTGGGTACAAGAGGACAAGTGGTTCCCTAAGGCTTTGATCTTTGGCCTAGGGAAAAGTACCCAAATTAATTTGTACTTTTCTCCTAAAGTGACTTTATAAGTGGTAAAGTCAATTTAATTTAAAAGTGAATTTACAAGTGGTAAAGTTATATTCTAATTTAAATGTGACTTTATTAAAGTCAATGAAGAATTAGAAAGTGAAAAAGCGAATATGGAAATAAAAGGCTAAGTGGGTCTTTATTTAAGTGGGTGAGTTATAAAATAGAAAGTGAGAATTAAATGCACATTTATTTTCATCCCTAGATCTAAATGAATCTAAACCATTAGATCTCAAGGTAACCCAAGAGGTCATTTAGAGAGTAAAAGGAGAAGAGAAGAGAAAAAATATCAATTCGTTCTTTCATGAGCATTTGAGAGAGAGAAGAGAGAGTAAGGAGAAAATTTTTGAGCATTGAGGAAGTGAAGGAGAGTAGCAAGAAGACATTTCAGTAAATCTAAGCAGTATCATTTATTGGCACACATGTCAAGGAAAAATTGTACAACAGGAGAAAGGCACATAAATCGAGGAAGAGGGACAATAGCAAGGGCACAAATTTTGACACAAGTTTTGGGCACAATTTTCGAGGCAACCGTAGTGCTAAAAATCTGTATGGTCCGTACAATCCTTATAGTAGGTTTGGGGCATGATTTTCAAGGCAGGCCGTACAACATTTAATGTTTTATATTGTTGGAAAAATTTCTATTTTGGTTGTTTGCTGATTGGCAAGATTTTTGAGGCAGTGTTCAAACATGAAAATCGAGATAAGTTGTAATTTGTGGTTGCTAGAATTTTTACTGTGTATTTTAATTTCTCTATAAAAGCATTTTCAGAAATAAATAAGAGTTGTCAAACTAGTTTTTCCTAAGGGTTGTGGGGGGGGTTTTTCCAAGGTAACATTGACCAAAAATCATTTTGTTATTTTCTATTTATAGCTGTCATAATTTTGTTGTGTTTTATTTTTGTAATTTCAATAGTTTTTGAATCTCTAAATTTATGTTTTCAGAAAAATATTGTCATTTCCATATTCTTATAATTTTTATCATGCTTGGATTTAAAACTAAATGCATGGAGTGATAAGGAAAACTGATAACCGGAGTGGGGGTTGAAATTTCTTCATGGTATCAGAGCTTGGTT
>APFE030870395.1:5808-18200 GCA_000404065.3 Pinus taeda | reverse complement strand
GCTTGTCAAAGGCAAAAGGACAAGCTTTTATAGATAGAGGAGAAGGAGTTAGGATCATCCACAATATTCATGGGATTGGCTTTATCACTAAGAAGCTTCCATGAGAGGTGGAAAACAACTTCCCTTCTATGGAGATTCGAAGCCAAATTGAACCAACTCAAGATGGAATCAGTTCATGAATGGGTTAGGAAGAACCTTCGTAAGTTTGTTTGTTAAAAACTTTACCCAATTGGGTTGGCGCAAGTGGGACTTTGAGACAAAGCACCAGCTGGCGCGCCCTCTTTGGAGGATTTCCCCCATTGGCGTGAGTGATGCATAGTGAAACCGCGCTAATGGAAAAAGGGCTATTTTTATGGGTATTTTGCAGAAGGTGTCTTTAGGGCATATGAAGTACATACTCAAGGGCATACAATGCAAGTGTTTTCAGGTTATGTCACTTCTCACAGGTCCTGGAATAAGTCCTCCAATGTGCGGGAGAAGGGGTAACAGGGACGGCGACAAATTACTGTGTAACACTTGTCCTTTATAGCTGTTGTTCTTCAATATTTCAGTCAAGGGGATGGATATATTTAGTTTAGAAATCTCATTCTCTAAATTGAAAGCGGGAATCCTTTCTACCTCTTTGACTGGGACTTCTTTCCTCTCCTTTTCTTTCGATGCAACTTGCTGATGTGACGGTTCTGCTGATGTTGATTTGCTGCTCTCTGGATCAACCGCCTCCTTTCCTTTCCTTTGTGTAACTGTTGAATCATTCTTTGATGCTTCAACATCCTTGTTTTTTTGAATGGGTCTGACCGACACATCTCTATTTCTAAGTGAATATCCCTGTTGTTGGGTGGAAAAAGCATTCATGTAACCTCTTTGGTATTCATCTGATTGCTCCTCCAAGACGGTGTCGCTTTCTAGAATGATATCTACATCTTTGTGTGTAGCTGAATTCTCTACATACTCCTCCTCTTCAGTGAGATAAGTAGGAAAATCATCAGGAGTAAAGAGATGATTTTCTTCGCCTATTACATTCCCGTCTTCATCTGATTCCGGTCCATGCACAAAATTTTGCTGCAAAGGTGTTTGTACTAGTTGTTGTGCAATCAGCTCTTGAGCTCGCTGATCTCTCTGCCTTATTCTATACTGTGGTTGTTGCTGGCCATGGAAGTTAGGATTTCTAACTTGTGGCTCCGGTTTTTCAAGTTTCACTCTTTCTAGCATCTACTCTACCTTCCGAAGTAGCTGATCTACCGAGGAAGATTCTTCCTTTGCAGTGACCTTCTTCTCTACTTTTGCTCTAGCTCTCTTGGTCAATAGATTTGCTTCAACATTGACCGCTATCTTCTGCATGTCTTCCATTGTGGCCAGTTCTCTTTCTCTCAATTGATAAGCCATGTCAGCATTAAAACCATCCGGGAACTTCAACATGGCTAGTCCCACAGGTGGCCTTAGATTATCTGGAATTTCATTATAAACTGTATTGGATCTAGTGTAATAATCTTGGACTGACTCACCAGCGTTTCTTTTGATCTGCTCATATTCAGCCAGAATTTGAAGAGGATCCTTTTTCACTTCCCAGCGGTTAAAAAATTGTCTTTGCAAGTCAGCCAAGGTAGCGATACGAGCAGCCGGAAAACCTCTAAACCATTTCCTCACTTCACCTGCAAATTTCTATACAAAAAGTCTCATTGCCACATTCTCCGCATCGATCTCATGCAGTTCATAGAAATCTGCCATTCTGTCCACATGTTGCTGAGCAGTAATTCCATTAGGAGTGCCACCAAAAAATGGGATTTTGCTTTGGTAATCAGTGGGCATCTCATCTAAAACTTGAGGCAAAATGAGAGGTGCAAAACGGGCAGCCATCACTCTTGGTGGATTTGTCCTCGGAGGTGTTGGTGGAATGTGCACAATTTTTAAGGGGCTAGAAATTGGAGTTTGAAGCTGAGCTACTATGTAGTTATCAATAGACTAGTTAGCCCTTTCCATCTCCAAGTCTACAAGAAACTGTGGATTGTGGATAGTAGAGTCAACCACTCTTTCAGACTTGGTTTCGAACAATGATAATTCAAACTGCTCATCAAACTCTAGCTCTTCAATATACTCAAAAATGTCTGGGCATGAATGGGATTTGAGCACAGGCGATATAGAGCTTTCTTGACGATGAATTCTTGAAATCAAATTGGGATTTTTGTAGATGTGCGGAGGGTCGGGACCTGGATTAGCTCTGGTGTATCTTGTAGAATCTAGCGTGCTATTGAGAAAAATCAAAGGACACAACCAACTTTACTCAGCCTATCAAATCCTAAACTTATCATCCGGAAGCTTAGAATTATTAAGAAGCAAGGGGATTGATTTGTCCCCAGCGGAGTCGCCACTATGTTAGCAACTAAATCCGCCTTAGGCTAAAGGAAGGCAAAATTCAGGGTAACCACAAACCACGCTCAGCCTAGTAGCTAGCCCTACTAGAATAGGAGAGGGCTCTCTCCACGTCACACTCAGTGAATAGATAAACGAAAAGGCCTAAGATCACTTACAGTGAACTATTTATCTTAGGCTAGTAAGTGAAGATGAATACAAGAAATCATTTTTATGAATGACTGTGTTTCTGGGATGGTATGGGACAAATGGACCTCAATAATAGAGAACTTAATACAAAGGCATGGATTACTTCATGAGGCAAGATAGGCAGAAAGCCTAGCAATTTAGTTTAAGATAGTGCGGAATGGAGATATTGATTAAGAGGGTGAAAAGGGAATGGACAACATGAATCCTTTTCAACAAAAGAATGAACATTGAACATGAAATTTTCCCACAGGCAGAGTAATAAAATTGAATTCTATCTTAACTTACTCAGAAAATTTCACTGGAAATGAATATGAAATGAACTATGAAACATAACAAGATACATATGAAACATAAGAGACACATTTGCTACAATCACAACCACATGAATCTCATGAAACAGAGCCACTACTTTTCATTAATCCTCTGTAAAAAATATACAATGTAGAAACAAAGTTTCTTTCCCACAGTCTCCCAGAAGTTACAAGCCAACCAACCCTTTGCAAATGGTTTGCATACAATATATAGAATGTGTAATGAACTATGAGAGACTAAGCATTTGTTGCTCAGTCTCTCATAGTGCTTTGCAGCTCATAGTAGCTTTAATTCTTAGTCTCTTGTTGTGCTTTTCAACTTACTCTTTCACAGTGCTTTGCAACTTAGTATCTCGTATTGCTTCTCCGCAGTCTCTCGTATTGCTTTGCAGCTTAGTCTCTCGTAGTGCTCTGGTGCTTAGTCTCTCATAGTGCTTTGGTGCTTAGTCTCTCATAGTGCTTAGTTGCTCAATCTCTCATAGTGCTTTGCAGCTCATAGTAGCTTTAATGCTTAGTCTCTCATAGTGCTTTGCAACTTAGTCTCTCGTAGTGATTTGTAGCTTAGTCTCTCGTAGTGCTTTGCAGCCTAGTCTCTCGTATTGCTTTGCAACTTAGTCTCTTGTAGTCCTTTGTTGCTTAGTCTCTCATAGTGCTTGGTTTCTTAGTCTCTCATAGTGCTTTATTGCTTAGTGTCTCATAGTGCTTTGCAACTCATAGTAGCTTTAATGCTTAGTCTCTCGTAGTGCTTTGCAACTTAGACTCTCGTATTGCTTTGCAACTTAGTCTCTCATACTGCTTTGCAACTTAGTCTCTCATATTGCTTTGCATCTTAGTTGCTCGTATTTCTTTGCAGCTTACTCGCTCGTATTGCTTTGCTACTTACTCTCTCATAGCACTTTGCTTCTTAGCCTCTCATAGTGTTTTGCTGCTTAGTCTCTCATAGTGATTTGTTGCCTGGTCCCTCATAGTGCTTTGTTGCTCAGACTCTCATAGTGCTTTGCAGCTCATAGTAGCTTTAATGCTTAGCCTCTTGTAGTGCTTTGCATCTTAGTCTCTCGTAGCGCTTTGCAGCTTAGTCTCTCATATTTCTTTGCAGCTTAGTATCTCATATTACTTTGCAGCTTAGTCTCTCACAGTGCTTTGCTTCTTAGTCTCTCATATTGTTTTTCTTCTCAATCTCTCATAGTTCTTTGTAGCTCATAATAGCTTTAATGCTTAGTCTCTCATAGTGCTCTGCAACTTAGTCTCTTGTAGTGCTTTGCAGCTTAGTCTCTTGTATGGCTTTGCAACTTAGTCTCTCGTAGTACTTTGCAACTTAGTCTCTCCCATTGCTCTGCTGCTTTGTCTCTCGTAGTGCTTTGCAACTTCGTCTCTCGTATTGCTTTGCAGCTCAGTCTCTCATATTACTTTGCCGCTTAGTATTTCGTATTGCTTTGCAGCTTAGACTCTCGTACTAGTTTGTTGCTTAGTCTCTCATAGTGCTTCGCTTCTTAGACTCTCATAGTGCTTTGCTGTTTAGTCTGTCATAGTGCTTGGTTGCTTAATCTCTCATAGTGCTTTGTTGCTTACTCTCTCATAGTGCTTTGCAACTCATAGTAGCTTTAATGCTTAGTCTCGCGTAGGACTTTGCAACTTAGTGTCTCATAGTGCTTTGCAGTTTAGTCTCTTGTAGTGCTTTGTTGCTTAGTCTCTCATAGTACTTTGCTACATAGTCTCTCATAGTGCTTTGTCACTCAGTCTCTCATAGTGCTTTGCAGCTCATAGTAGCTTTAATGCTTAGTCTCTCGTAGTGCTTTGCAACTTGGTTTCTCGTATTTCTTTGTAGCTTAGTCTCTCGTAGTGCTTTGCTGCTTAGTCTCTTGTAGTGCTTTGCTACTTAGTCTCTCATAGTGCTTTGCTGCTTAGTCTCTCATAGTGCTTGGTTTCTTAGTCTCTCATAGTGCTTGGTTGCTCAGTCTCTCATAGTGCTTTGCAGCTCATAGTAGCTTTAATGCTTAGTCTCTCGTAGTGCTTTGCAACTTAGTCTCTCATAGTGCTTTGCAGCTTAGTCTCTCGTGTTGCTTTGTAGCTTAATCTCTCGTAGTGCTTTGCTGCTTAGTCTTCATAGTGCTTTGATGCTTAGTCTCTTATAGTGCTTTGTTGCTTAGTCTCTCATAGTGCTTGGTTGCTTAGTCTCTCATAGTGCTTGGTTGCTCAGTCTCTCATAGTGCTTTGCAGCTCATAGTAGCTTTAATGCTTAGTCTCTTGTAGTGCTTTGCAACTTAGTCTCTCATAGTGCTTTGCATCTTAGTGTCTCGTATTGCTTTGCAGGTTAGTCTCTCGTAGCGCTTTGTTACTTAGTCTCTCACACTGCTTGGCTTCTTAGTCTCTCATAGTGCTTGGCTGCTTAGTCTCTTATAGTGTTTTGCTGCTCAGTCTCACAGTGCTTTACTGCTCATAGTAGCTTTAATGCTTAGTCTCTCATAGTGCTTTGCAGCTTAGTCTCTCGTGTTACTTTGCAGCTTAGTCTTTCATATTGCTTTGCTGCTTAGTCTCTGATAGTGCTTTGTTGCTTAGTCTCTCATAGTGCTTGGCTACTTAGACTCTCATAGTGCTCTGTTGCTCAGTCTCTCATAGTTCTTTGTAGCTCATAGTAGCAGTGCTATGCAACTTAGTCTCTAGTAGTGCTTTGCAGCTTATCTCATATTGCTTTGCAACTTAGTCTCTCGTATTACTTTGCAACTTAGTCTCTCATAGTGCTTTGCGGCTTAGTCTATCATAGTGCTTTGTTGCATAGTCTCTCATAGTGCTTTGCTGCTTAGTCTCTCGTAGTGCTTTGCTGTTTAGTCTCTCATAGTGATTTGTTGCTCAGTGTCTCATAGTGCTTTGTAGCTTATAGTAACTTTAATGCTTAGTCTCTCATAGTGCTTTGCAACTTAGACTCTCGTAGTGCTTTGCAGCTTAGTCTCTTGCAGTGCGTTGCAGCTTAGTCTCTTGTATTGCTTTACAGCTCAGTCTCTCGTAGTGCTTTGTTGCTTAGTCTCTCATAGTGCTTGGTTGCTTAGTCTCTCATAGTACTTTGTTGCTTAGTCTCTCAGAGTCCTTTGCAACTCATAGTAGCTTTATTTCTTACTCTCTCGTAGTACTTTGCAGCTTAGTCTCTCGTATTCCGTTGCAGCTTAGTCGCTCGTAGTGCTTTGCAGCTTAGTCTCTCGTATTGCTTTGCAGCTTAGTCTCTCATAGTGCTTTGTTGCTTAGTCTATCATAGTGCTTTGCTGCTTAGTCTCTCATAGTACTTTTCTGCTTAGTCTCTCATACTGACTAATTGGAAAAGTGTTGAATGTAAGACTAAGTGGCAAAGTAATACTAGTGGAAAAGCATTAACTGTAAGACTAAGTGGCAAAGCACTAACTTTAAGACTAAGTGGAAAAGCCCTTACTGGAAGACTAAGTGGCAAAGGGCTGACTGTAAGCCTAAGTGGCAAAGTGCTAACTATAAAAATAAGTGGCAAGGTGTTGACTGTAATTCTAAGTGGCAAAGTGCTGACTGTAAGTCTAAGCAGTAAAGCACTGACTATAAGACTTAGCGGCAAAGTGCTAACTATAAGACTAAGTGGCAAAGCAATGATTGTAAGAATAAGTGGAAAAGATCCAACTGAAGGATTAAGTGGAAAAGTGTTGACTGTAAGACTAAGTGGCAAACTGCTCACTGCAAGACTAAGTGGCAAAGCACTCACTATAAGACTAAGTGGAAAAGCTTAGTGTGTAACACTAAGTTGCAAAGCACTGACTATAAGACTAAGTGGCAAATCACTGATTGCAATAATAAGTGGCAAAGCACTGACTGTAAGACTAAGTGGAAAAGCACTGACTTTAATACTAAGTGGCAAAGTGCTAATTGTAGGACGAAGTGGCAAAGCGCTAACTCTAAGATTAATTGGCAAAGCCCTTACTGGAAGACTAAGTGCCAAAGCGCTCACTATAAGACTAAGTGGAAAAGAACTGACTGTAAGACTAAGTGGCAAAGCACTGATTATAAGATTAAGTGGCAAAGATCTCACTATAAGACTAAGTGGCAAAGCACTAACCATAAGACTAAGTGGCAAAGCACTGATTGTAAGACTAAGTTGCAAAGCGTTAGCTATAAGACTAAGTGGCAAAGTGCTGACTGTAAGACTAAGTGGCAAAGAGCTGACTATAAGACTAAGTGGAAAGGTTCTGACTGTAAGACTAAGTGGGAAAGTGTTGACTGTAAGGCTAAGTTTCAAATCAATGACTGTAAGACAAAGTGGAAAACCTCTGACTGTGAGACTAGGTGGCAAAGAACTGACAGGAAGACTAAGTGGAAAAGCACTGATTGTAAGACTAAGTGTAAAAGCACTAACTGTAAGACTAAGTGGCAAAGAAATGACTATAAGAATAAGTGGAAAAGCACTAAGTGTAAGACTACTGACTGTTAGATTAAGTAGCAAATCACTGACTTTAAGACTAATGACTCTAAGACTAAGTTGCAAAGCACTCAATATAAGACTACTGACTGTAACACTAAGTATAAAATCACTGACTGTAAGACCACTGATTATAAGACTAAGTAGTGGCAAAGGACTGAATGCAAGACTAAGTGGGAAAGCACTAATTGTAAAACTAAGTGGGAAAGAAATGATGGTAAGACTAAGTGGAAAAGTACTGATTGTAAGACTAAGTGGCAAAGCGCTGACTGTAGTATTAAGTGGAAAAGCATTGACTGTAGGATTAGTGGGAAAACACTAACTATAGGGTTAAATGGAAAATCACTAACTGTAAGATTAAGTGGAAAAGCGCTAAGTGGAAAATCCCTGGCTGTAAGACTAAGTCGAAAATCATTGACTGCAAGAATAAATGGAAAAGCACTGGCTGTAAGACTAAGTGGCAAAGCACTGGCTGTAAGACTAAGTGGAATAGCATTGACTTGAAGACTAAGTGGCAAAGCGGTGATTTTAAGAATAAGTGGCAAAGTGTTGATTGTAAGTATAAGTGGCAAAGGGCTAAATGTAAGAATAAATGGCAAAGCACTCACTGTAAGACTAAGTGGAAAAGCGATGACTCCAAGAATAAGTGGCAAAGCACTGACTGTAAGACTAAGTGTCAAAGAGTTGACTGTAAGACTAAGTGGTGAAAAGATGATTGTAAGACTATTGAGTGTAAGACTAAGTAGCAAAGTTCTGACTGTAAAACTATTGACTGTAAGTCTAAGTAGGAAAGAAAATGACAATAACACTACTGGATCTAAGACTAAGAAGCAAAGCACTGACTAGAAGAATAATGATTGTAACACTAAGTAGCGAAGCACTGACTGTAAGACTAAGTGGTAAAGAACTAACTGTAAGACTAAGTGGTAAAGCACTGAGTGTAAGACTGTTGACTGTTAGATTAAGTAACAAAGAACTGACTTTGAGACTAATCACTCTAAGACTAAGTTTCAAAGCACTGAATATAAGATTACTGACTATAAGCCTAAGTAGAAAAGCACTAACTATAAGACTACTGACTATAAGACTAAGGAGTGGCAAAGAACTAAATACAAGACTATGTGGAAAAGCACTCACTGTAAAACTAAGTGGTAAAGCACTGACTGTAAGACTAAGTGGAAAAGCATTGGCTGTAAGACTAAGAAGAATAGCATTGATTGTAAGACTATGTGGCAATGCGGTGATTGTAAGAATAAGTGGCGAAGTGTTGACTGTAAGACTAAGTGGCAAAGGGCTGACTGTAAGACTAAGTGGCAAAGCATTGACTATAAGACTAAGTGGAAAAGCACTGAATGTAAGACTAAGTGGGAAAGGTCTGACTATAAGACTAAGTGGGAAAGCACTGACTGTAAGACTAAGTGGCAAAGAGTTTACTATAAGAATAAGTGGAAAAGAGCTGACTATAAGACTATTGAGTGTAAGACTAAGTAGCAAAGCACTGATTGTAAAACTATTGACTGTAAGTCTAAGTAGAAAAGCACTGACTATAACACTATTGACTCTAAGACTAAGTACCGAAGCACTGACTAGAGGAATAATGATTGTAAGACTAAGTAGCGTAGCACTGACTATAAGACTAAGTGGCAAAGAACTGACTGTAAGACTAAGCGGTAAATCACTGAGTGTAAGACTACTGACTATTATATTAAGTAGCAAAGAACTAACTTTAAGACTAATGACTCTAAGACTAAGTTGCAAAGCATTGAATATAAGAATACTAACTGTAAGACTAAGTAGAAAATCATTGAATATAAGACTACTGACTGTAAGACTAAGCAGTGGCAAAGCACTAAATGCAAGACTAAGTTGGAAAGCACTGACTGAAAAACTAAGTTGTAAAGAACTGACTGTAAGACTAAGTGGCAAAGAACTGACTGTAAGACTAAGTGGCAGAGAACTGACTGTAAGACTAAGTGGCAAAGCACTAACTTTTAGACTAAGTACCAAAGAACCGATTATAAGACAAAGTTGAAAAGCATTGACTATAAGACTAAGTAGCAGCAAAGCACTGACTGTAAGACTGTGGGAAAGCACTAACTCTAAGACTAAGTGGAAAAGCACTGACTATAAGAATAAGTTGAAAATCATTGACTGAAAGACTAAGTGACAAAGCACTCACTGTAAGACTAAGTGGAAAACCACTGCCTGTAAGACTAAGTGGCAAAGCGCTAACTGTAAGACTAAGTGGCAAAGCGTTGACTGTAAGATTAAGTGCCAAAGCGCTAACTATAAGACTAAGTGCCAAAGCGCTAACTGTAAGACTAAGTGCCAAAGTGATGACTATAAGACTAAGTGGAAAAGAGCTGACTGTAAGCCTAAGTGGGAAACAATTGACTATAATACTATTGAGTGTAAGACTAAGTAGAAAAGCATGACTGTAAAACTATTTATCGTAAGTCTAAGTAGAAAATCACTGACTATAACACCACGGACTCTAAGACTAAGTAGCAAAGAACTAACTAGAAGAATAATGATTGTAAGGCTAATTAGTGGAGCATTGATTGTAAGGCTAAGTGGCAAAGAACTGACTGTAAGACTAAGTGGCAAAGCACTGAGTGTAAGACTACTGAACGTTATATTGAGTAGAAAAGCACTGACTTTAAGACTAATGACTCTAAGACTAAATTGCAAAGCATTGAATATAAGACTAGTAACTGTAAGACTAAGTAGCGGCAAAGAACTATATGCAAGACAAAGTGGGAAAGCACTGACTGTAAAACTAAGTGGGAAAGAACTGACAATAAGACTAAGTGGCAAAGCACTGAGTGTAAGACTAAGTGGCAAGGCACTGACTGTAAGACTGTGGCAAGACACTGAACATAATACTAAGTGGCAAAGCTCTAATTGTTAGACTAAGTGGCAAAGAACTGACTGTAAGACAAAGTGGAAAAGCACTGACTGTAAGACTACATGGAAAAGCACTGACTGTAAGACTAAGTTGCAAACCACTAACTGTAAGAATAAGTTGAAAAGAAGTGACTAAAAGACTAAGTGGCAAAGCATTGACAGTAAGGCTATGTGGACAAGTGCTTACTGTAAGACTAAGTGGATTAGTGCTCACTATAAGAGTAAGTTCCAATGCGCTAACTATAATACTAAGTGCCAAAGCGATAACTGTAAGACTAAGTGGCAAACCTCTGACAGTAAGACTAAGTGGGAAAGAATAGACTGTAATACTAAGTGGCAAAGCATTGGATATAAGACTAAGTGGAAAAGCAGTGACTATAAGACTAAGTGGAAAAGCACTGATTGTAAGACTAAATGGCAAAAAAGTGACTGTAAGACTAAGTGGCAAAACTATGACTGTAAGACTAAGTGGCAAAGCACTAACTATAAGACTAAGTGGAAAAGAACTGACATTAAGACTAAGTGGAAAAGAACTGACTATAAGACCAAGTAGCAAAGTGTTGACTGTAAGTCTAAGTGGCAAAGCACTGACTGTAAGACTAAGTGGCAAAGTAGTGACTGTAAGACTAAGTGTTAAAGCAATGATTGTAAGAATAAGTGTTAAAGCAGTGACTGTAAGACAATGTGGTAAACCTCTGATTGTAAGACTAAGTGGCAAAGCACTGACTTTAAGACTAAATGGAAAATCACCACTGGCTGTAAGACAAAGTGGTAAAGCACTAACTGTAAGACTAAGTGGAAAAGCACTGACTGTAAGACTAAGTGGAAGAGAACCGACTGTAAGACTAAGTGGCAAACTACTTATTGTAAGACTAAGTGGCAAAGTGATAACTATAAGACTAAGTGGAAAGGCGCTAACTGTAAGACCAAGTGGCAAAACTCTAACTATAAGACTAAGTGGAAAGGCACTGATTGTAAGACTAAGTGGAAACGCACTTACTGTAAGACTAAGTGGCAAACCGTTGACTATAAGCCTAAGTGGAAAACCTCTTGTTAGCACCTAAATCTGCCTTAGGGTAAAAGAAGGCAAAATCCAGGGTAACCACAAACCACGCTCAGTCTGGTAGCTAGCCCTACCAGAGCAGGAGAGGGCTCTCTCTGTGTCATGCTCAGTGAATAAATAAACAATATGGTCTGAGATGACTGACAATGAATATTGATTTTAGGCTAGGTAAATAAATGTGAAAGAAGTATTTTGATAAATGACTGAGTTTTCTGGGATGTATGGGACCAAAGAGCAGCATGAGCAGAGAATTTAACACAAAGACACAGATTACTTCGTGAGGCAAGACAGGCGGAAAGTCTAGCAATTAAATTTGAAATAATGCAAAATGGAAAGATTGTTTAGGAGGGTGAAAAGGGCATAAATACATGAATCCTTTTCAGTAGAAGAAGAACATAGAATGTGAAAACTTTCCCAAAGGTAGAGCAATAAACATGAATTCTACCTTTTCTCACTTAGAAACTTTCACTGGAAATGAATATGAATGAACTGTGAAACATAACGAAATACATATGAAACAGAAAGAAAATACATTTGCTAAACTCACACCACAGGAATCTTATGAACCAGAGCCGCAACCTTTCATTAATTCTCTGTCAAAGTGTACAATGAGTGATTGAGTTTCTCTCCCACCATTTCCCAGAAACTACAACCAACCCTTTGCAAATGGTTGTTCATACAATAAATAGACTTTGCCATCAGGAAATGGAATGACCCAAAGTTGAGGAATCTTTTAAATCATTACAAACTGGAAATGAAAAGCCAACCATTAGTGACAGGTGCAACATTACAAAAATAACAAAATTGTAGCGTAGATTTTTTGGGTAACTACTCGCCTTCCTTTTGCCACTTGGATAGAAGCCAACCTTTAGTGAAAATGCTTTTTAAACTTTTCCTTAGGTGGCATGCTAGATTTTGGACATTTGAACTATGATAGTCTCTGCTTGTTGAAGAAAAATGGTGTTGCTAGTTTGCCTACAATCCCTAGGAAACTTAAGCAATCTGATGCTTGCATTCTAGGAAAGCATAGCAAACAGTGTTTTCATGATTCACATTCAAGAGCACATAGAAAACTTGAACTCATTCATTCAGATTTATGTGGTCCAATGCCTGTTCCTTCTGCAAATGG
>APFE030870391.1:0-11363 GCA_000404065.3 Pinus taeda | reverse complement strand
ATAGAGATGCCATATTTCATAGAAAGGAGAATAAGTATCATCTATTTAAAGATGGAATTGAATACATTATCAGGGCACACATAATTAAGACAAACTTGGATTTAATCAATATCAGTCAGATGAAAAGGATAATAAATTCAAGTAAAAAGTATATTCTCGTGATTGTTAAAGAACAACCTAAAGATAAGTATGATGCTTTTCAAGGGTGTGATTCTTAGTTTAAGGAAAAATTGGTTGAAATAGTAGATTCTTATAAAGAATTGTTTAAAGAACCAAAATATTTACCTCCAAACGAGAAATACAACATGAGATTCAACTACAATCTAATGCTCCTATTCGGAATATTGGCATGTATCATATGTCGGTCATAGAAAATGAAGAGATTAAGAAATAAATTCAGGAATTGGTTGATAAAGGCTTTATTCAACCTAATTCTTTTCCATGTGGATCACCAATCATATTAGTCCCAAAGAAAGATGAAACTTGGAGAATGTGTGTTGAATTTAGAGCCTTCAATAAAATCACCATTAAGAACAAGTATCCTCTTCCTAGAATCAATGATTTTCTTGATCAATTAAAGAATGATGTTTACTTTACAAAACCGGATTTAAGAAGTGGTTATCATCATATTTGTATTGTAGAAAATGATTAATGAAGAACTGCATTTAAGACTAGACAGGGGATTTTTGAATGGTTGGTTATGCTGTTTGGGTTATGCAATGCTCCAACAACTTTTATGAGAGTGATGAATGATGTTTTTCATCCTTTTATTGATAATTTTCTCATAGTCTATTTGGATGATATTCTTATTTTCAGTTCAAGTTGGGAAGAACACGTAAAGCATGTTAAACAAGTTTTTGATGTGTTGCAAAAAGATAAATTGTATCTCAAACTCTCTTGATGTGAATTTGGAAAAACTTCCTTAGTATATCTTGGTTACATAGTTGGAAGTGGTCAGCTAAAAATAGATCCAACTAAAATTGATGTAATTGTTAAGTGGCCAAGACCTCAAAATGTGATGGAAATTAGAATTTTCTTGGGTGCAGGTCAGTATTGGAGTAAGTTTATTTCTTATTTCTCTTTTATTGCATCACCACTTCATGCTTTAACAAGTTCTAAAGTCTCCTTCCAGAGGGGAGGAAAATAATAAAAACCATTTGATACTTTAAAGCAAAAAAATGTTACAACTCCAATCTTGGCTTTACGAGACCTTCAACAACCATTTGAAATAGAAATCGATGTTAATGGGTATGAAATGGGTGCAATATTATTACAAAAAGAAAATCCCATTTGTTTTCATTCAGAAACAATTTCTAAAGCAGTTGCTAACCATCCAACTTATGATAAAGAATTGTATGCATTAGTGGAAAGTGTTAAAAAATGGAAACATTATTTAATGGGAAAAGAAATAGTGGTTCATACAGATCATCAACCACTTCAGTACCTTCAATCACAAACTAAGTTGCAACAGTCTTGACATTATAGATGGATGGGGTTTTTGTAACAATTCCATTTAGTAATCAAATATAAGAAAGGTACCACCAATAAAGTAGTTGATATGTTATCAATACCTTCTTTGAATGCTTCAGCTATTCTGCAAAATAGTTCTTTGGCACATGAAAGTTACATACAACAATATGTTGAAGATATTGATTTTAAGTATGTTTATGGATCACTAACTCATGGTACTCAGGTGGAAGAAGTGAATTATCATATTCATGACATGTTATTGTACCATCTTGGCAAGTTGTGCATACCACAGGGAGAAAGAGTGCATGAAATCAGGGAAGCACAATCTTCTCATGTTTCATGGCATTTTGGTGTAGGTAAGGCAGTGGCACAATTACAAAGGTTTTGCTATTTGCCTCGGATGAATGAAATAATTACTAAATAAATCAAAGGTTGTGTCATGTGTTCAACAAGAAAACCAAACAACAAAAAGTTAGGCTTGTATATGCCACTTTCAGTTCCTTCTTGGCCATGGGAGAGTATATCTATGGATTTTGTAGGAGGGCTTCCAATGTCTAGAAAAGTGCATGATTATTTGTATGTTGTGGTTGATATATTTAGCAAAATGTGTGTTCTTGTTCCATGTAAAAAGAAATTTACTGTTGAACAGACTGCATAGATGTTCTTTCAAAATGTGTGGGTTCATTTTGGGTTGCCTACTTCTATAATCTCAAATCGGGACTCTAGATTTTTGGGAGAGTTTTGGTCCACTTTATGGGGACTCGTGGACACTAAGTTGAAAAAAAACACAACTTTTCATCCACAAACTGATGGGCAAACAGAGGCAGTGAACAGAACAATGGTATATATTCTCAAAGGTTATTGTAGCAAACATCCTAAGTTGTGGGATGAATCCTTGCATTATGTCCAACATACTTACAACCGGGCCTTGCACTCTTTTATTAGCAGATCTCCTTTTGAAACATGTTTTGGGTACCTGCCAAGATCACCAATGGACTTTATGTTTTGTGAAGAAGCTAAGGAGGGTGGACATGGAAATGCTGACAAAGAAATCAAGTTAATTCAAAGAATCCACAAGATTCATGAAGCAATGCAGGATCAATTGGAGAAAAGTCAGGCCAAGTACAAAATGTGTCATGAAAAGCATCAGATGGATCATCACTTCCAGGTTTGTGATCAAGTATGGCTATACATCATCAAAGAAAGCATGAAAGGTGAAGGTAAAAAGTTGAAACCTATAAGGTATGGTCCTTTTAAAATTGTTGAAAAGATTGGGCACAATGCATTCTGGTTGAATTTTCCTCCATACTGCATATATATTCAGTTGTAAATGTTGATAAATTGAAGTTGTATGAACCTCCAATGATCACGGATCAAGAGGAAAATGCTCAAATTCCAACAATATATGATTTTGCACCTAAATGTATGATTGAGTTATAGGAAGATACCATCTTGGATAGGAAGGTCCACTATTCCAGGCGAGGAGATGTAGAGTATCTTGGAGTGGGACTCAAAGGAATGAATCCAAGCAAATCAAGGTGGATATTAGAAGGGTGAGGGAACAATACCCTCACCTCATATCTTCTTAAAACCAAAATTTTAGTGGTCCAAAAGCTTCTAGTGGAGAGGAATGATCCAGGAGGAGCCTCAAAACGCTCAAAATTTAACAATCTCAGATGATTTTGAAACCAACACCAAGTTGAAGAGCTCGTTGTGCTGATTTCGGTGGTATGTTGGGTTTTAAAAATGGCCTTTGTATGAGGAAGTTAAGGCATTCTAAAGTTTTGTGGAAATAGGCAAAATGACTGCATAATTAGTAGTGTGGGATCCACAGATGTAGACGTGGAAAAGAAATGTGGCTACGCAATAGCAACATGGCAGCGCTAGAGTAGGACAAGTGGGAGTGCCATAACAGGACAAGTGGTCTCACCAGAGCAAAAAAAGTGGTAACGTTAGAGTAGGGCACCTGGAAACACCATGCAGGGCACGTGGCAGCACAGGGTCCAATCTCGTGCTAACATGTGGTGGCAGGGTGGCATATCCACAGTTCAAACCAACACTGATAAGTTCATGTGTCGAACCCGTGACCTTTGGGTTGTCAGCCCAAAATCTTACCAACAGGCCACGGGCTTGTCGTTATATATCAAACAACAAAGGTGTTATTTAAAATTTTGTGGATATGATATGGGTAAAAAGGGATGGTGGAACCCACCATATCCGGTAGGTACCCCAAACCCTAGTTGTGTTATCAAACAGGTTAATGAAGTCTCCAATTATAGAGTGGGCGACTATACCATATATCACCACGGTTACAACCATATACCATTATTAACATATGTTAAAACAAACCACGGATGGCATGGGAAAATACAACCATTGTAAAACTATATATGATATATATGATTTAAAACTATGATATATTTTTAATACTATATATGATATATAGTTGCGCCAAACTCCAATGTAAGACCATACGATATAACGTATTTCCATATTATGCCAATCAAATCCTGGAAGGCCTGCAGGTTTGACCCCGAGACCCCACGTGGGTTCTATAAAATGTTTGACCATTGCTCCATCAGCCAAGATATATATCAAAAGTGTATTATGTAATTCTTTTAAGTTGCCTAAAAATGCCTTTTGAGGCACAATTTGGCCATTTTTGGGCCTTTTTGTAATCTGAAAGTTAATATGAGGTGGAGACCTTTTAGCTAACAGTAGCCATTGAAGCCTATGAGCATATTCTAGAATGGTGAATTTTGATGTAAAGAGACTTTATGAGCATTTTCGATATATTAGATGCCCATTGGAAGCGGACCCAGAGATGTAGTCTGGGAGGGATGAACTCTATCATCAAATTTGTTGTGTTTGCTTCTTATTTCTATTGTTCATGGTTGATTTCAGATTTCAATTTTTTAAGTTTAAGGCACATAAAAATCCATTTTCCTTATTAATTCACTTAAAAAGAAACCTTAGTTATTATTTGAAGAAATTGAGAAAATAGTCAAATTTGTTGTTTTTGGATCACTTCAACTTTCTTCTTCTTCATGCTTATGTGTTTCTTCCTCCAAACTCTTTTTCTCTTGTTCTTCCCTCTGCTTATGTTCTGCTTCCCACATCCTATGTTTCCTTTTCTTCTCTATTGCTATGGCCTCTTTGAGTATGACTAGATCTTATTTCATATTGCGGCTTTACTCTCCCCTTGGAATGTGCACAACTTTCCTCTGTCTTTTCTCGCGCACTGGGTTGTGCTCTTTCGTTGGTACTATCTCCGGAGTGATTTCCTATGAAGTAACCTGCGATGTTCCAACAAAGTTGATTGGTTCGTGAGACTTGGAGGCATTATAACAATTATTCCATGGTTCCTCCTCTGGCCAGTGAAAGGTCTCGCTTAGCCATTGGAAAATAATCTTCGCACAGTGGTCTCTACAAACATTCTAGGAATCGTACGAATTGAAGTCCAAAGTAACGAATGCAAACTTTTTTATTGCCTTTCTTTTGGTATCTGCAACTTTCATATTCTTGATCTCGTACAATCTAATTTGCATAGGAAGGGTTGGCCAATGTGCTTTATTCTTCCTGTGGAAAGTTGTTGACAACCCTATGGAGAGATGATATGCAACTTCTTGAATGACTAACTTATTGGTGGAATGCCTCGGTAAAATATGCCGAGATTTTTGTCTGCCAAACACCCTGAGGAAAGTGCCATCTATTGAGGCAAACCAATCTGCTATCTCTGACACTGATTGCAATGCCCCACGTGACAGGCAAGGTGGCTCTTCCTCAAAGATCAACTTGTACAATGGAATGAGGAAGCGATCAATCAACTTTTCCATTACTCCTCTATGGATGCACTTCAAAATCAACTTTCAATGAATGTGCACTGCAGGCTCTCATGGTGTCCAAGTCCAATTCATGCCAAGGTATGCATTGTGTGCACATATTGCATCCAGTAGATAAGTAGACGTGTAAAATCTAGCTTGTTTTCCCTTGGGGGGACTAAGGGCATTATATAAATGGATTCATAACTATCGAGCCAACAAGTATGACCAATTGAATGGTTTACCTTTGTTCATAACCTGGTTCGGTAAGAATGTCCACCCTTCAAGGAAGGTCTTAGTGCTCTGTTGACCATAGATTATGCAACATATAACCATCAAGGGCTGATAGGCCCTCCTGAGAGATTTTGTCGTACAGGTGTTGGTGGGTGTCTGACAAAACTTTGTTAGATATTTCACCCAACTTTTAACAATATCCTTGGTGCTCAAGTAGCTGGTGGCAGCATAAGAGTAAGAATCCATGAGTGATTCTGGCAAATGATACATGAGATGATAATCTGATGCTAGAAAAGAAGCAAGCCTTTGTTCGATGGCATTGTTCAGAGTTATAGTCTTTGGATTTGTATGAGAAACTATCCAATTGAAAACATTTGCACATGGGAAATTTGGGTACCTGCATGCACCCTTATGTAACCTTGACTTATGAACATTGACATACACCTGCCAGTCTTCAAGGTCTTCTTTGAAGCTTCTTATTGAGAATGCTTCATTAAATTTCTTCCATGTGATATATGATTCATTTTTTATGAACAATTTAGTGTCTGCGTAAACTGGAAAGTTCATTGGTGTATTCTCAACTACCTCTCCAGTGCTACTTTCTATGACATCCTTTGAAGAATATATATTTGGTGACATATGTCAGTGACTGATGAAGAGAAGTGCTCAACAACTACAATACCTGTAGGAGGAAAATGCACTCATGACAAAGACAAATTAGCTTCAAAAAATTCAGTCTCAAAGCAAGATTAGAGCACCCACCAGTGGTCTAACAAGGAAAAATGCATAATTCTTGAGGTGAAGGAGGGAGACTGGCTGCCTAAACTGTGCATTATGCAGTCTCAATAGCTAGTGGTGCAACCTGAGGCTAGAGATTGCGCAATGTGTAGTTCTACCGGGGAAAACTCAAGTGGAGACTATGCATTGTGCAGTCTCAGTGGCTAAGCGATGGGCTTGAGCCCTAGAAATGCACAATGCATAGTTGGTCCAGCCAGGTAATACATATTGCACAGTCTCAGATGCCAAGCTGACAACTTGAGCCTTGGACTTGCGTAATGCCGAGCTAGACAAGGCAAACACCGACCAACGGATGAACAGATATGCCTGGTAAGAGTGTGGGAAACTCAAAGATCTAAGTGATGCTACAAGTTTAAAGTGCATATCTAACTAAGGATAGATGGATCAGTGCAAATTAAGTGCAGAAGATCAACATACAAAAGGAAAAACAAACATGCATAGAGAGTCGTCGAAATGACGACACTAATGGGAAAAAACAAGAAAACTGATGCGACACTTGTAAAAGGCAAATGACAGACCAAAACAACACTTGTACAAGCTAATATACATTAAAACACTAGAAACCATGAAAATAAACAAGCAAAACAACATTCAGAGAAGCCAAACGAAAAAACGACAAAAGACAACAAAAGAAAAACGCACCCAAAAAATCGTCGCAAACTCCACCGAGGGTCCTTGATCTCCTTGAAAATGCTAGAGCTCCATGATCAAATGTAAAAATGAGATATAGGGGCATCCATTATATAGATCTAGACCGATTAGGGTTTATGACACACATGCCTAAAATCAAGTAAAAAGCGACCCTTGGCAGAAAGTTCCAAAAATAATAAGTGTTTCACCTTCGGGAAACTAATTAATGACTCCCTATTTTCTAAGGATGCCTTTTTTCTTTTTTGCTTTTTCGAGAAACTTGCCATGCAAACTACCAAGAAGAATTATACAATTCCCGAGGACTGGGTAACTTTTTGACTCAATGCATTGCACAGTTTATGATTTGATGAGAAGCTTTGCACAATTTTCATCATCAAGGTTGGGCTTACATCCATAATTGTGCAGTTTTCATGCTCAAGACTAGCCTGCCAAGAAAAATTGCGCAGTTTTTGGAGGCAAGCCCAACAATGCTACAAGGTCAAGTCAAGAGTTAGCGTTTGTTTGAAAGATATCAATCTGAGATCAATACATGACAAGCAAAGCATGAAAATATAAGTCTTTTATCATAACATGAATACTTGACGAAAATGAAAGATAAGCTCCTGTGGACAGAAGGGAGGATCCGAAATCAAACCATGGGAAAAATTTTGGAGGGTGGTTGTAGCAGCTACAAAATACCCCTACATTCAAATATGCGTTCATGACCTGTAGATTACATGCTCATGATATGTTTGACGAAATTACTACCATGGTTTATCTAGTTAGGTCAAGGCTTTGATCAAGTTTTGTATGAATGGCTTTGTCCTAATGTTATTTTATCATTCTGGAAAGTCTCATTGAGTTCTGGGCAGTGGTCTGGAGGCTATCCTGAAATGGTGGCTCAAAATTTGGGACCACACCCTTTGAACTAGAAGTTTTGGGCCTTAACCGCACCCCAGTGTGCCTATGCATGTAGTTGGAGGATTATAATCCCATGGAGTCCTTGTCATGATGTAGTTGTGGGCCCAGGTCACTAAAAAGGCAATCCATCTCAGGATTTGGGCACTTGGAGGGGTTTTTTAGCTCTTGGGTGTCATATAGCTCCCGAGGAAGGTGAGTAAAGTTATAGTTTGTTGAATCCACTTCCTTAATTGTACTTAGGAGGTTGGTTCATGTCATAGCAGCCCTTAAATCATGTTTACCCCAACAGGCCAGTTAAAGCGGTTAAATGTGGGAGGGGTGATTACACAATTAGACCAACACCAACGTTCACAAATGACCTTCTCTTCTAACTTTGTAGTTCCTCCTCGAATTCCAATGAAAGGTGTTCATGGTAGAGACAAACCCAGGTTGCAGCTCACATTTGAGCTTTGGAGTCATCCTATGAGCCCCTTTCTCCTCCATCCTGCCAACAATGAGCCCTCAAGCAAACTATTATCTCTCGCCTATAGGAATTACAAACAATTAGCTTTAGTGGAATGCCAAGCTCCCCTCATCACTAGATCGATAGTAATAGGCACATGCAATCAAACCCCTCCCACTAAGGATAAAAATTATGGTGCCCATATATCACGAGAATGTCCCACTTTGAAAAAGGAAAGGAAACCTAGTAGTGAAACAATATAGATTTCTTTCAATTGTTGGGAGGGAAAAATACTTAGAGTACAATGTCTCTGATGAATCTTATCATGAATATAGCAAGGAGGTCGCCTATATTCAAATGTCCTCCATAACATGTGAAGATAAAATCAGAGTTGCAGACTGATTGTTGAATTAATCTCTCCACCATCATTCCCATTAACTATTTCCTAACCTTAACCTCTACACATCTCAGCATTATGATGATCTAGGAGGGCATGTCTGCCTCACTCATTGAGTGAGGCGACAACATGATTATCACTTGATGGATAAGACCCATCTCTTCTCACCCCATAAGGGGAAGTATCTAAATATATTTATTATGAAAAAAGTGTAAACCTTATTTTCCATTATTATTTTTGTAAAAAAATATATGATAAAAAATATGGTTTTTTTTTTCAAAGTCAAACTTTAGAGGGAATTTTTAAAAATATAATAAGAATAATTTTCATTAATATTATAAAATAGGAACTTATGATTTTAATCTTTCATTTAGGAAAATAGCATCGTGGAAGGTATCTATGAATATTTCTGAATGAAGAACTATAATCATGTCATCTAAAGCTACAAGTGGACCCTCTATGAATGGTACTCAACAAAGGCAACTAACACTTTTGGTCGAGCTCCATCAATTGACCTCTCAAAACGAATGAAGAATGTCAAAGAATGGAAAATGGCACTAATGGAAAATAAAATGGAGTATTCGTGCTTGTCAAAGAGAGACAAAGCAACAATATGTAACAAATATATTTATATTGAGTTTGGTCTTTGGAAATATGCTCCTGTAAAACAAGCCAAGATGTATTACAAGATTAGATATTGTTTAAAAAGAGCATTTATAACATGGAAGAAGATTTTACGTAAATATGTGTATTTGTTGTGCAAGACACTGAGGAAGGAAATTTAAGTTTTTTTTATTCTAATTTATGTATTATGTATTACTACAAGTATCATTATATTTTTTAAATGTATTTATCACTAAAATGTTATAATTTATTTTTATAGGTTTTTGTTATGTGACTTTCAAATGTGTTGGAGGGGATTTATGCTACAAAGAAATATATCATGGAAATCATCAACACCTTTCACATTGATAAGGTAGAAGAAGTAAGGAGAAAGAAATTAACAACAGAAGTTGAAGCTACAAGAGTAGATACACATAATCAAGAAAGAGGAAACAAAAGTCATAAACCTAATAAGATTATAAAGGTTACATTTCAATATACGGAAATTCAAAATGAGATGATGCTTACATTGGTGATAATAAGGTTACTATTCTTGTTGAAAATATGAATAAACATCAAAAACATAGAAAAGGTATTCCCAAGAATGTTTCCATTCTTATTGATTATGAACAAATTGTTGATTTAGAAAAGAAAAAAAACTATTTTAAATGATAAGAGGAGGAAATCAAATGTTGTTAATCATTATGAACATGCCATGGTTAGCTCTGAATATCATAGTGAAATTTCTTTTGACAACATGGAAATAACAACACTAGGTGCTAATTTAGAGGATGGTATTATCAATTCAAAACAAAATGTCATTCAAAATGAATTGAGTTAGAACAACTTGGATGATGGGGGCCCTATAATTTAGTTGAATGTGAGGCAACTTAATAGACCCGTAGAAGGTTTAGCCAAATACCAAATTAGAAAGCCACACCACTTGCATATTCATAACTTGAAAACATTGATTAGGTAAAATCCATATGCACGTGGTTGACTACATGGTTCTTGTTGATCCATTGGAGGTTTCCAACAAAAATGCATTTGATATATCAACATATTTTGGTTATAAATATTACATGATTGAAATAAACCATTATGTAAAGGATATAAGAGAATTGATGTAGGACTATCCCAATAACCCACTTTTTGAAATAGTGAAATATATCATTTATTTTGATTTAATGAATGTGGAAGCAAAATTATTAACATGGGATCATAATATATATAATAAGTATAAGATGTGTATGAATTTCATATAGAGGATCATATTTATTCATAATGAATTTCAAGAAGTATGTGATGGGGATAGAGAAAAGGTTAATGTAAAGTTTAAAAAGCAATGTTGTATGGAATTAGACTTCCAAATTGATGAGGAAAATGTGAAAGGAAAAACTGCAAAGTATGTGATGCATTCAGATATGTGGATATCTTTATCCTATTAGGATTTTAAAGTGGCGAGACATGGGATTTGATAGATGAGATCTTCAACGTGTGAAGAATATTGGTATAAAAAAGTCAGAAGGTTATAAGGTCTAAATCCTTAACATGTAGCACTGGCAAGACATGTCTTGAAATTAGGAATCTTTCAGAAGATATGACTATCGCTCATTGGATAACAATACAAGGGGTGGAGGATGGAAGGCTTATCAAAGCAATACTATCTCATGTAAGGTAGGGTGAACTATCCATAGAAGAAATGTCTAATGAATTTAAAAAATAAGTTTGTTGAGTTATTTCTACTTTTATTTGGATTGTCATTGTATATATATATATATAGATAGATAGTCACAAGGTTTATATGAGATGGTTAACATGTTGAATGAAGAGATTTGTGATGATGTTAGACGTAATTGTCCATATTTAATCTTTACAACAACACTTAAACAATTCTTTTTTGCATTAAAAAATATGTATTGATTTATTACATTAATTTTATTCATTTGTAGATTATTTTTATTTTATTACTTATAAATATATTTGTGAATTTCATTAAAGATGCCAAAGAGGAATAAAAATGAAGTACTTGAGACCTTCAAAAGTT